>PVKE010039086.1:0-15158 GCA_004027555.1 Craseonycteris thonglongyai
AATCTTAAAATAACTTCTTTGGGGATGCCCGGATGGCTCAGAAGGTTGAGTACTACTGTTGCAGCCCCAGGCATTGAGGACCATGTTCACTCCCCACCCCAACCCCTGCCCTTGCTGACTCATATGCTGAACTGGGGTGTTCCCCCAGTTCAGTTCTCACTGGGGTAAGCTTCCCATGTGAGAGGTCCCAGCTCATGGAGGTAATGACTATGTTGCAAGAGGACCTGGGCCCAGTTCTGTGGAGTGAAACTATATGAAAAATTAATGACGTACAACTATGAAGACTGCTCTGGGCCCTCCCCCTTCTCTCTGTGCCTCTGTCTTTCTGTCTCTCTCTGGCTATCAAAAACAATTAAAAAATACCTTGTTTGAAAAAATTTATATAAACTACAAGTGAATGTTTTTAACAATATTTGAGTATCATACACATGCCTTTAAAAGAAGAGAAAAGATGTTTTCTTTATTTGGCTTTTGCATTTCTACTATACCAAAATTAGGTTCTGTCATTTCCCAAGAAAAGCTATGGATTAACAAAATTTAATGTATCCTAATATCTGTATTTACATTTTTGCAGTACTCAAATTGTCTTATGCAGAAATATACATACACACATATGTATGTGTGTTTTTATCTATTCATATGTGTTATACATATATACACATATATATATCAATATATACCGTATATATATATAGAGAGAGATAGATATAGATATTATTATTATTGGTGGTTATAGTCTATAAAGTTTATTCTGTAAAATAGTTTATTCTATAAAGTCACCCTAAACATTGAGTTAAATACTGAACATTGAGTTAGGTTCCTTTGAGTTTCTGTTCACAATGTTTTTGTCAACTAATCAATACATAGCACTGTTTTATGAGTTTCAAGACAGTTAGTGTACATTTCTGACTCATTAACATTGAACTTCTGGTCAACAGCCCTTTTGACCTCATATCTGACAAAGTCCATCTAGCACACTCTGTAAGGCACGTCAAAACCACCTTGCACTTTAGAACTCTTGCACTCTTGCAAATACAGTCGGTTGCCATTTTAAACAGTGAAATTGCAAATAAAAAGAACAAAAATGTGAGAAAATAGAACTAAATAGACCATGAAAGAACATCTTCGTAGTACAACAGCTGAAACAAGAAGGTAGAATGTTCCTTTGACTTCTACCAGGAACATGTGTCCGGTGTGTCTGTGAATGACAGTATGTAAAAGTGCTGTGAGTATTGATTTGGGGTCAAGGTAAGTTTTAGCAAGTAGATGGATCTGAAAATATGAAATTTGCAAATAATAGGAATCAATTGTATATAGTTTAAATACAAATATATATTCTGTTGCACATACATTCTCTGTTACATATATATTTATATATATCAATTGATAGTTTATCTTTTTTATATTAAAAATAGATGTCACAAACCATATTTATTTGAAAAAATTGCTGGTCGAAGGGTATTTGTATGTTTATTACATTAATAGGTTTTACTATCATGACAAGCAATAGCTGGTATGTCTTTCAAATGTGTTTAAGATTGATTGTTTGAATAATATATTTCTACTTTAACTTGAATTTTAGGATTTTTCCATATGTTTGGCTTTTGGATTTGATATTTTCTATATATCTATTCATATTCTTTCAGTATGTTTGACCATTTTCTTCTTTCAAAGTATTTTTGAGAAATCTTGATATAATATTGACAGCATTCCTTTGTATTTAACCTAAATGACTGATAATTTTTAATATGTTCAACTTATGAGTTTTGTGTTTTTATATATTGTCCCATGAAATAGCTTTAATTTTTACACAGTGCCAATTTCTATGTCTTATTTCATATTATGAAATATTTGTCTGAAATATTAACATTTCTCCAGGATTGTTAATATATATTAGATTTTCTAGATCACTTTGCAACAATTAGTTCAGACAAAAAAAAAAAGAAAAATGTTTTCAACAAAAACTTGCACTCTGTAGTCAAAGAATCAGGAAAGAGGGATCCTAGAAAACCAAAAAAGTTTATAAACTAACTGTTTTGCTTCAGCCAAATAGCACAGAAAAATATCTGGCCCCACCCATACCCTTAATAACAAAAGCCAAGTAGGGAGCCTTTAACAGACTATAATGAAGTAACCCCAGCCCTCTACTGGGGTGGTGGTAGGGAAGGCTAAATGGGGAGCCAGTGCTTTCATCCTTTTCAGATTGCAGCTTCCCTTGTCTCTTAACCCCCTGACCCCAGTGATGTCAATGGAGACAAAGGGGTGACCTGGATATCCATCCCATCTTCAATGCAGAAAAGACACACTTTTCAAGAAATGGTACTGGCATAATTGGACACACATTGGAGAAAAATTCTTTAATTTATGTTTCACACATTACACAAACTTTATCTCAAAAACGGATCACAAATTTAAATATATTTTTTTAACTATAAAACTTAGAGAAAGAAAATTATAGGAGAAAAATCTTTGGGATCTAGGAACAGGCAGAGAATTACTTGACTAAGAAAGTAAAATCTGTAAAAAGAAATCTTGGTAAATTGAATTTCTCAGTGACTCTGTTAAAAGGATGAAAAACATGCTATAATCTGGAAGAAAATACCTTTAAACCACATAATTGACAAACTATTAATATTTAAAGTATATAAAGAATTTTTAAAAATTAACAATAAAAACTCAGATAAGCAGTACATTTAGAAAGTGAGCAAAAGGCATGAAAACATGTTTCATTGAAGACGTTATACAGATGCAAAATAAAACTATAGGAATATATCATTACATATCTACCAAAATGGGTAAAATAAAAAAATAGTGACAACATCAAATGGAAAAGATAGATAAAAATGGAAACATAATACATTGCTTGTGGAATGTAAAATAGATAGTTTCTGAAAAATATGTCGGAAGATTTAAAACACACAAACACATATAACATGTAAGTACTGTACAACTCAAAAGTTGCACGCTAGGCCATTTGACTCAGATAAATGAAAATTTATGTTCATGAAAATTTATGTTTCCACAAAAGCCTGTGCTTACGTGAAAGTTTCTAGTAGCTTTATATGTGATAGCTAAAAACTAAAAAAGAAAAAATCAGTTGTCCTTCAAAGAGTGAATGTTTAAACAAACTTTGGTATATTCATATCATGACATATTACTGAGCAATAAAAAGGAATGAACATTTGATATACACAACAAACTGGATCAATCTCCAGATAATGATGTTAAATAAAAAGAGCCAAACAATTCCATTTATATAACTCTTGAAATGAACAAACTGTATAAATGAAGAACAAATTAATGGTTGCCAGAGACAAAGGAAATCTTTATGAATTTGCACTTTGGATAGTTATATGAATAAAACACCTCTTATCATTGCTAACTCCTATTATCCATACTGTTGTATAATCCACATCTTTTGAGTGGGAGTGGGACATGTGACTAACAGAATATGTCAAAATGATGAAGTAGTGGAACTTAAGTTATGTCTTATTATAAGCAGAGGTGAAGAAACTTTACATATGCAATGAATGCCCCTAATCAGTTGACTTTAAATTAATCAAGAGGGAGTTTATTCTAAGTGGGCCTTAACCTCACCAGGTGAGCTTTCAAAAAGAAGGCATCCATGTCAGAAACACCTTATTATGCTGTCTTAGTTGTACAGCTGTAAGGAAATAAATTTTCAACAGCTATGTTAACCTTGAGGAAAACCTGAGATTCAGACAAGATCATAGATAAAGTAGAGCCTTGTTACATGAGCAGAGGATCCAATCAAACTGGGCCCAGAATCCCAGGCCTCTGAACCTTTGAGGTTGTAAATACATGCTATTTTAAGCTGCTAAATTTGCTATAATTTGTAATTCAGCAATAGAAAACTAATATAATAGATATTTATTGTTCACTATTGCCTTTTTACGTTTTTCCTCAATCTGAGTTCTCTTTTTGATTTATTGGATCTTTGGTAAGTCTGTTTTTAAACCATTTACCTACATAGTTAAAATTAGAGATGTGTTCTTTGAATTTCTTTCATATCTTTATATCTCTTTTGTGCTGACAAGTGATAGATTTCTTGGCCAACTGAGTAATGGATTCTTGTGTGGAAGCTCAATTTCTTTGAGATGTCTGAGTGTGCTTATCTAGTGCCTTCCAATGTTCCAGAAGCATTCTATCCATTTACCACTTAAAAAATATTTATAGGTGTTACTATTTTCAAGAAAATGTTTAATTATTTATTTATTTAATTAGTGCCTCCACTTCTGTAGTTAACCCATTCCCTTTTCCTGGAGCTTCTGTATTTTGCTTCAACGATTCAAGAAATGATAATGTCTTCCTACTTAAGCCCGTTATTTCAGATACTTTCAAGGTAGACACTTTAAAAACGAGATTGTGGAACATGAAGCCAAGAAAGCAAATAAATAAAAGAATTAAAACCAATATCTAGACACATGGAATAGACAGCAAGAAAATAGTTTAATATACATCTGAGTCTTATTAGAAACAGTCTTGGCAAAAAAAACATGAATCTACCAGTAAGTTTAAAAAATTGATTGTGACTGTTTGACTTCTAGGAAAATCATCAGACATGTAAACTTCTATCATCAAGAAGTGGCTATAAAAGTTGTGCATCCCCCAGAGAAGGCACAGTTGCTGATTATCACTTCAGATCTAGTCACAGAATATAATATGCAAGAGTCCTCTCCAAACTGGGACCATGGAAAACATGAATAATCTACTCTCTTCCACTTGGCAGATTCAGGATCTAATAAAGATATGCTTTCCACTGCTAGGACATAGGTTAAATGTAATACCTGTTTGGCAGAATTCAATTATTCCAGGGAACAGGGACTGTTGCATATTTTCTATTTTATTTTTTTATATTTTATGTTTTTCTGAACCAGAGTTATTGTGTGAATATCATCATATCCCTGCTTTAACACTATAGTGTATGTGTGTGTGTGTGTGTGTGTGTCTGTATACATACACATACATGTGTGTAAGTGAAAAGAGAAAACAAGAATTCAGAGTATAGATACATTTGTTTTGGAGTAGCTGAAAGAGCTGTTGTATAAAATGTAGCTCTAGAAAATAATTTATGAAACAACAAAATATTTTTTTCTATAGACAAAGGGAAATTAAAACGGTCTTTGAGCAGGACTATGACATGATCAGAGCTGGCCATTCATATCTAGTGCACACTACTTATTTAGGAACAGTGTGCACTATATATGAGTGATAAGTTCCTGGAGGTAGAATATGATCTAACTGATATTCAAGACAAATGTCAGTTATTTGTCTTGATTTCAAGACTTTGTCTATTAAGTAGTTAAAGATTTCCTGACATACTATGTTTTGTGAAATAAATCTATGTATCTGAAAGGTTGGCTAAGATCTCTTAGATTAGTATAGTAGTTTCCCTTTATGTTGCTAACAAATGATTTAACGTATACCTTAACATCCATAGCTTTATGTTATGACCCACAAAATACATAGAATATACACATTTTTGACTCACCCTGTTTTATGGTAACTTTTTATAAGTACTTCATATTTTCTTAAGGTGAAACAGCTCTCTTTAACTTTATAATTTGGAACTGTGTGGAAAATTGTATTTATGTGATCTATTTCTTAATTTTATATATGGCAATGGTTCCTTTCGATCTTTTTCTTTTTCAATTAAAAAGTATCACTTTTGTTCCATCAATTGTAAGAGAGTTTTGTCTTGGAAGAACATAGGCTCTGAAGTCTGTTTTAGTTATCTATGCTGCTTAACAAAATAACTCAAACTTAGTGGTTTAGGACATTAACAATTTTATTATAGGTCAGATTTGGGGGAGCCAAGACTTCAGGCAGAGCTCAACTGCATGGTTCTTCTCTATATAGAACTGAGTGGGTCACTGTGCTACAGAGTTTAAGACTGGGCTGCTCTTAAGCCATTGGCATAGATGCCTGGTACTTTGTAGAGACAGTAGGAAGGCTGGTACCAGGTGCCTCTTCCTCTGAGGTCCAAGGCTTCTCAAATGCTTTCTCCAGCAAGGGGATTAGAATTTTAAATGATGGCTCAGATATCCAACAGCAAGTATTCTGTTTTTGTTTGTTTGTTTGTTTGCTTTTCTATCTACAATGCTTCTGCCAACCCCACTATCCATGGATTCAAACAATGTTTTACTTACTATCATGGTATCCTGCAAAATCTTACTCTGGTCAAAGAACTCTTTTTTTTTATTTATTATTTATTTTTGACAGAGAGAGAGACAGAGAGATACAGAGACAGAGAGAGAACTGAACTGGGGGAGCTCCCAGCTCAGCATATGGTTCCGCACGGGCCAGGGCCGGGATTCGATCCCTGGTCCCTGGCGTTGCAAAGTGAGCGCCTAACCCACTGAGCCATCCCGGCTTCCCCTGAAAGAACTCTTACACATCACAAAAAGTAAGGCAATTTTCATTATCATGGATTCCTGTTGTGCATGCCTAGCCACATTGGCTTGGTGGGTTAGATAGCATCTGGTTCATGGTGGCAACTTGACGTCCCTACTGATCTTGTGTCCCATTGTCAAACATTCAATCACTGCCACAGCCCCGGTGGGAAACACGGAGATGTTTCTCAAAAGCATAAATTACAGTTATCTACAGAATAAAATATGGATGTCCTCTGAATGTAGAACACAGGGATGTTTTGGCTTTCCAGAGATTAATGCCAACATGTATTTATTGCTTAATAAGCACTGAAATCTCATTGCTTCTCTTTCCTAGATGTACATCCTGGTATATGACCTTAGGTCTTTGAGGGGGGGCAGGGATTGTGAGACTTACAGATAATTGTCTTTCTGACAGCAAAAGCAAGTGTTCTAAAAGAGGAAGTTAGATTGGCCAATCTCTTGGGAGCTGGGCTCAGAAACTGGCAAAGCATCACTTTTACTGGTTGAGAAGTCACAGAGCCCAGATTCAAGGGGAAAGGACATAAACTTCACTCTCAATGGAAGACATAGTAAAGAATTTGTGGCATATCTAAAGTATTAATACAGTGTCACAATTGAGGGTCCACATCTTCAATAGCTACCTAGCTTGTGACATTGAGACTTGGGTTAAGAGCCAGATAACACTAAAGATCTTGTATGAATTTATGTCTTAGTTTTATTTTCAATCTTCCTAAATAAAAGGAGTCATTGTATCTACTTTTAAAAGTGAAACTCAGTGATAGTTAATGTTAGAATAGATGATACAAAACAACAAAATGTTCCTATTGAGTAAAGTACAAAATGCCCTAAAACAAACTAACAACTATATATATATACACACATATATTTATTTGTTTATTTATTTATATTTATATATTTATTTATATATAATGTATATATTAATACTGTAGATGTGTGTATATCCCAATTATTAATGTAGGAACAATAAATGACTACCCTGTAAAAATTAATTTATCAGATTTTAGTTTCATAATTTATAATAAGGATAAAATTTACTTGCTGCATTGAGTTTTGGTGAAAGTTAAATGAAAATACATCTTGAAAAATGGCACAGCACCTATCCCATCATAAACGCTTATTCATCTGATTTTTCTTCCTGTTAGCTTCAGTCTATCTTTATATAGACTTTATCTTACCTTGCTTGTTTTATTTGCACTTTCTGAACTTTTAAAAGTATATAAACATTGATGTTATTAATAAATATTTTTTTGTTTTCATTCTGTGTTAATATACTTTTATATTATAAACAGTTATTGACACAGAGATGAAATATCTTACATAATATATGGCAAAATTAACATAGAATAAAAATATAATTCTTTGTACTGAGATTAAGAAAAAGTTACAATGCTTCAAGTTTTCTCTAAATTTAGTAAATCTAGTTATGGGACAAGGATATTTCTTTTAGTAATGGAAATAGCATTATCTATCATAGAAGGCAAATACTAATAGTGATCAGACATTATCAAAGCCAACTTATGAAAAATGTTTAATGGAGATAGCTCAAATAAGTCTAAAGTGAGTATAAACCACACAGTGTATCTTAAGTCAAAATAGGCAATATGCCTTTAAGTGTATAAATGCTATTTGACATGTGAATTAAAAAGTTCACATAATACAATGACTTGAGATGAGAGCTGTTATATTCTCTGGTATATTCATTCTAACAAGCTTATAGGAAATTAAATTTACAAGACAAGCTTTCCATCTGTGAGTTTATCATTCTGCTGTACAATTAAGATTGTAGATATTGTCTCTCTTCTTATTAAATCCTGTAAATGTGCCCAGGGGCTACTGCAAAGGGAACATCCACAAAATGAGATCAAGAAATACATAAATAACAAATGTGAGTTTAGTATTCGTTACTCCTGATTTTGAAAGTGTGCATGGAGAAAGAACAGAACATTTATATTCATTCTGCTTTACTAATATTGATCTAGCAGTATTTTCAATAAAATATTATGATATCCGGGACTGCAGGCAAAAAAGAAAGTTAGAGACCACTGGTCCAGGACCTTTATTTTACAGATGAAAAATAAGCATAAAAATAAAAACAAGCAAATTAACAAACAAAATATTGAGGCCCAGAAAAAGAAAACTACATTCTGAAAATTCAACAGCTGAAACTTGAATCTGAGTATATAAGTTCCCAAGTTTAGAATTTTCTTTACTAATTCATTGCTAATTCTTATTCTGAAATGTAATTTGTTAAACCCTTAAAATATATATTCCATTATTGTAAACTACCTTTAAACCACTCTGGTGACCCAACTGGTAATCTGATAACATATATTTTCATGGGAACTATGGCTTCTACATATATAAAGTAGACTTATTAATTATTAAATATATTAAGTATATATAAATATTTTTTTTCTCTCGTGATTTACCATGACTGAATTGCATTGCTTCAATAACAATTTCTCTTGTGGTCCTAAGAAAGCAATTATAATTGAACAGTCAGATAGTTAAAGATAATGTTCAACACCAACAAGATTAAAAAGCAACCAATCTCATAATGCCCAAAGACACATAGTCTAATTAGGAGCACATTTTTAGGGAACTTTTTAAATAAAAGTGATTTATATGATATTTTACTATATTGCGGATAAACATTAAATAAACTAAATAAAACAATTTTGACATATAACCCCTCGCCTTACTAACAAAGTGATGCTGCATAGTTATTTATCCTATTTAATTCTTTATTTCATCATCTATATAGGTAATTACATCAATCTCATGAGATTGTCTTCTTGGTGTGTGTGTGTTTGTGTGTGACAGAGAGAGAGAGAGAGAGAAAGAGACAGACAGACAAATGGAGAGACAGAGACAGAGAGAGAGGCAGAGAGACAGAGATTAAAATTGATTCCTCAGTGATAAGCACTAAGATTTTGGCAGGCAGCATTCAGAGTTTGGTTAGAGATGGGTAAACTGGGCTTTAAATCTTATCTTCATCATATTGAGACTGTATTAGGGGTAAAAATACAATATTAGGGGTAAAATTACTTCTTTGAGTCTACTTTCTTGAGGGAATAATAAATATAATTGTTGTGCATACCGCTGGGTTTTTGCAAGGATTAAAAACAGGCTTCTCATTTAAGATGTACAGAACCAAAATTTTCAACATGCTATATAGACATTCAAGTTCTCAGAACTAAACAGGAAATATCTCAGAGCTAAATAGGAAATATCTTAGGACCAAACAGAAAGTATCAGAACAAAACTCTTAATATGCTATATAGACATTTTAGTTCTGGTTTAATTATCGTTCTTTCTCAAACATTGTTTTTTTCATAGGAATTAAGCACTTATCATATCACAAAGTGTAATTCTTTCTCTGTGTTATTAATTACAGTTGTTTTATACAGAATGTGTAGTCATATTGTAAATATATTTAAATCCACATCATCCTATAAATAAATATCTCTTTGGTTTATGTACCATATTTATACTAAGTACCACTCATTATAATTATAGCTTATCTATAAAGAACACTAAGATGTTTACATTAATAAAACAGAATTGCCAGACTTTTAGCTTTAACTACAGCAGATAATGTAATTTGTACAAAGATAAAATGGGAACTTTGAAAATCTAATGGAGTTTTGAAGCAATATATAGAATTATAAGATGTCAGTATATGAATATTCAGCTCTATTTGGCCTCTTGAAATTGTGGTGAGCATACCTCAAATACAAAGAACACTTATCCATTTAGCAAACATAAATCAATGCCTATTATGTTCTAGGCATTTTTCCAAATACCAAAAAGCAAGAATGAGTAAGATTCAGCACCTGTTCTGAAGTTTCTTACATATTTGTGAAGAAAATCAATATAGAAGCAGATGTGATGGGAACAGGAATAAGGGACAAATGTCATATGAAAAGCCCTTCTCAGTTTATTTTGCTAACTTTGTTTAAGAAAGCGGAACAAAAGTCTGATTTTGCAACCATAGTCACTTTGTGATGTGGTAGTTGGCAGATTGTTTCTGGGCACACCAGTTGGATGGAGAAAATAATTTTATTCCAGGAAAATTGGGGGGCAGGAAGACTGCCGAGAGGTTATCAGTAAAGGGAACATCTCATCTTTGCCTCTGACCGCCCCTCCACCTGTATCATGGGCAGGTTGAGCAGTAAAATAACCTGACTTCTCCCACTGAGGATACCAGACTTTTAAACTCATTCTGTCACCTCCTGGTACTAAAGAGCTACACATCTCTCGTGTTAAGTGTAAAGGGCTGTTCCTAGCATTTTTCACATAAATATTCCATATTCTGTGATAGCAATGATTATTCTCTATGTCTTGAATTATTATTATTTTGCTTTAAATTATAATAACTGAACAATAGAATTAATGGGGTTATCCAAAAGCACTTTTATTTATTTATTTATTTATTTATTTTTACTTTTTATGTGCTTTATATGAATATTTTCCATGTACTGTATTCCAATAAAGGGAATTTTGAAAAAATAGAATTTTCATTTTCAATATAAAGATACTTAGATTAAGAGAAGTTTAGTTTCTTCTTTGAAATATTAGATATACGAGTAGTTACATCTTTGACATCATAGAAGAGTTGAAATCTTATCCTTTCTTCCAGTGTCTTTTGTTAACGAAATGATTCAATGTTTGAGAAAGTTAACATGCCATTTTTCTTTATTGTCGTTTATCCATTCTTTCATTTAAGATTTATTGAGAACCAAAGTGTTATATATCAGGGGTCAAGAAAAGAAAAAAAAAGAAAATGTCTGCACTCCAGGAGCTTTGATTGTAATTGTGGGGAGGGGAGAGTATATGGCAAACAAGTCAAATAAAATGTTTAGTAAGTTAGGTAGAGATATTCACCATATATATATATATATATATATATATATATATATATATATACACACACACATATATGTATATATGTGTATGTATGTGTGTATTGGTGTGTATTTTACCATTGCTTTAGATATCAATTTTCTTTTTTTTAATTGTTAAATTATGGGAGTGACATTGGTAGTTAAAAATTACATAGGTCCCAGGTGTATAAATCTACAGTACATCGTCTATTGAATTATGTGTTCACCACCCAGAGACAGTTCTTTTCATCACCATATATTTGATGCCCCCTCCCCACTTACCCTCAGGTAACCACTAAACTATTGCCTGTGTGCTATTAAAGTTGACAAAGATGTGTTGGGGATGGGTGCCACTTATATAAAGGATAATCAGAAAAAATATTCCCATGAGAGAGTTGACACTTGAGACCTATAGGAATCAAGGCACAGACTGCGAGCACTAGGGGAAACTACAAATGCAAAGATCCGGAAGTAGGTATGTGCTGGCTGTTTATAAGAAATAGCAAAGCATACAGAAGCAGAGGAAAATTGAGGAAAAGTAAGAAATGTAAGAGAGGCTGTCAGAACATTCACAAATCAGGGAGAAGGTCCACATATAGTTAGGCCTAGCAGGTTTTTGATTTATATTGAATGAAATTTGAAAACAATGCAAGACTTTGACTAACATTCTACCATAATCTAAATAGTTTTTACAAGGCATCCATGTGCAGGGGCCACGCTAATCTTCTCTGTATTGTTCCAATGTTAGTGTATGTGCTGCTAAAATGAGCACTAAGTATTTTTTAATAGATCACTCCAGCTGCGATATTGTGTAGAGAGTCTAGTCATTATATAGTAAGAAAAGGAAGTGGAAACTAGTTTGGAGGTTAATGCAGGAATCAGCACAAAGTTGACAGTAGTATGAATCAAAGTACTAAAAATTCTGTGTACAGTTGGAACTTATAGCAAAACTAGTTTTTGGATTGGTGAGATTGGGATGGGTGGGAGAAAAAAATAAAGAAGCAAGGACTGAGCAAGGTTGAGAGCCTGATCATCTGTAAGAATAGTTAGTATTTACTAAGAGGGAGTGACAGGTTTGAGATCAAAGCTCAGGTCCTCGGCTTGGGGATTAACAAATGTGAGACACTATTCAATGTTTAAGTAGAAGTACTAAGTAGATATATATCCTCTTCTGAAAGGAGAGAATTGCTAGTATAATATATTTAAGAAGCTGAGAAATGGTGGGTCTTGTTTACTATTATAACAGAGTCAGTTATGTTAAGCCCCATGTCACCAAACTAAGACAACTTAATTACAGTTTCAGTTCTCCTAGAAATGAAACATTAAACCGGTCAATCAGGAATCACCTGACCAGCACTAGTGAGGTAAGCTGCCTGAGAGACCCCTACCACCTCAGAAAGGAAAGTAACTTAGCAATAACCAACTCGATTTTATATCTAGCATTGCTTTCTTGTTCCGGCTCCCTTCTGCCTATATGAGTCTCTCATTTTGTACATCTCTTTGAAGCTCCTTTCTATCTGCTAGATTGGATGCTGTCAGATTCAAATTACTGTTATCTTTTAACAGTTCAAACCATGAGTTTGGGCTTCGCTAGATTGTCATCCATAAGAACAAAAGAACTTTCACAAGGTATATGGGCACCAGCGTAAGTAGGTAGAAATTCTTTTTTTATATATTTTAATTTCTCTTTAAAATAGAAAATACAGTTGCCAAATGAGGAGAAGGAGAAAGAGATATTAATAGTTGGAGAGAGTACTTATGAAATAGATGTTTAAAAAATTGGGAGACTAAATACATGAAGGAGCAAGAGTAGGATTACTAGAAAATGAGTCGGTGTGAGATAAATATAAACATAAAATATCACTAGTTGTAGACATATGGGAAGGAGTTCAGGTGGAGAGTTATATTTACACATAAATGGAGTTTAGTCATAGAAGTACACAAAGTTTAGGAGAGGCCAAGGAATTTATATCATATACAAAAAGGTGATTGAAATGACTGACTTTAGGATTTAAATAAGATTTTAATCAATTTTGCAATAAATACTTGGTCATTCTCTTTGATGTGTCCAGTACTGTGTCCTGACATAGACCTGAGAATATAATGTAGGCAAATATCCATGCAAGATTTGATCTGTGTTTAGAAGAACTACTTCCTAGTAGCCAAAGCAAAATATAATAGATTTTTGAGTGAAGACTATTATGAATAATATAATTAAATAAAAAATATTAGATAACTAATTACATAAAATGCATTTGATAATTGAAATAAAACTTTCTAGTACACTAGACATTAGATTGTACTTTATAATACTGAAGAATTCTATGTAGTTGTATGACAGATTCATTCACACATTCATTCCATAAATCATCGTTGATTCTTCACATTGCACTAAGCAATTTTATTACTTTTTTGTTACTTACTATAACAAATAAATACCACAAACTAGTCACTTAAAGCAACACAAATTTTGTATCTGATGGTTCTGTAGGTCAGAAGTTCAAGACAGGTGTGACAGGCTAAAATCAAGGTATCAGTAGGTATAAATTTTGTTCTGGAGGCTTTAGGAAAGAATCTGTTTCCTTGCCTTTTCCAGCTTCTAGAGGCATGTCTTGGCTCTTGGTCCTCTTAGTCTGTCTTTAAGGACAGCAAAATCATATATTTCTGATCTTCCTTTGGTAGTCACATCTCTTTGACCACAACCTGGAAATATTCTCCATATTTATGAACTTATATTTAGATTGGACTGACTGGATGTCCTCCCATATAAATGTCATTAACTTTAATGAACCTGCAAATTCCCTTTATTCATGTAAGGTAGAAGATTCCCACATTCCAGATATTAGAATGTGAACTTCTGTGGGGGTTTCATTTTTCTGTCTACCAAAGCAGTGGATATACTATTCTGCCTCCATGGGGTTTACATTTGAGTGGGCGAGAATATTTCTATGTAGTGCATGATTAGCATTAATTTATGTGTGGACTAGTCATGAGCTGTCACATTTGCATTAATCATATGGTTTTAGAACTCAAAAATGTGCTGAAAACTGACTGTGGTCATTAATGTGCTACGTTAATGAGCAGAAGCAATAACTCATCCATGTCTATTTGGGGAACACTGTTGAACGGCAGAACATCAGCAACTGCTTAAGGTGACAAGAGTCATAATATTCAATTTCTACAGGCTTTCTCTGTTATAATTAATGAAGTTTCTGCATTTCTTTTTTTGGAGAAAACGGACAGTTCCTAAGTGGAAAGAAGTTACGAGTCCTTAGAGTACTCTAAACAACACCCATCACACCACACTGAGTGTGATGCCGAAGGAGCTGTGACCTGGACATTAGTGAAGTGTTATGAAAGGAAGGATGCCAGTACATTAAGGGACAGATTCAGTTGTATCAAGGTGCCTTGTTTATGCAAATGTGGAATTCCCATGTGAGACAGTGTTTCCTTGGGAGACCATGACTTTGTTCTCCACAAAGGTCCCCTTTCTATAGGGGTTTGGAAAGGGAAGGTCAGTTCATTATTATATTCTCTAATTCCATTTCCTTGTCAAATGTCCTTCCAATGTCCAGCCCCGATCTTGAGGCATGTGCAATATCCTTCGGAGACAAGTTACATCAAATAAACAATTAGCATAAATACTTCTAGATCATGGGCTGTAATGAGTTTACATGTGAGAGAAGTTAAGAGAAGAGAAAGATCTAGACCAGTAATAACAAATCTTTGGATGCTCAAACCTTGTGCATTTGAACACTTTTTTCTATGCTTTTGAGAAAAGGAGGGGTTATAGAGCTTCATCACATTGAAGGGATTTATTCTCATTATGTTGAAG
>PVKE010039087.1:0-15169 GCA_004027555.1 Craseonycteris thonglongyai
ACACACACACACACACACACACACACACACACACACACACACACACACACACACACACACACCCCAAAAAACAAAAAACTACAGACAAATATCTATCATGAACACAGATGCAGAAATTCTAAACATAATTGAATACAACAGTATATTAAAAAAGTTTTATGTCACAATCAAATGGGGTTCATTCTAGGGACACAAGTATGGTTCACCATACACAAATCAATTAATGTGATACACCAGCATAGATAAAATAAGAAAAAAAATCATATGATCAATAGATGCAGAAAAAGTATTTGACAAGATAGAACACCCATTTATAATTAAAACACTTAAAAAATGGGTATAGGAGGAAAGTACCTCAACATAATAAAGCCCATATACAACAAACCTTCAGCTAATACCATACTCAGTGATGAAAAATTAAAAGCTTTTCCTCTAAGATCAGGAACAAGACAAGGATGCTCATTCTCACCATTTTTGTTATGTAACATAGTATCGGAAGCCCTAGCCAGAGCAATCAGGCAAGAGAAAGAAATAAAAGACATCCAAATTGGGAAAGAAGAAGTAAAATTGTCACTTTTTACAGATGACATGATTATATAGAAAATTCTAAAGACTCCACCAAAAAACTATTAGAAACAATAATCAAATACAGTGAAGTTGCAGGATACAAATATCATTGTACAAAAATCCATTGTGTTTCTATAAACTAACAATGAAATTTCAGAAAAAAATGAAAAAAATTATTTTGCAATTGCAATAAAAAGAAAATACCTATGAATAAACTTAAAGAGTGTAAGGGGCCTATACACGGAAAATTATAAGACATTAAAAGAAGCTAAAGAAGGCACGGAGAAATGGAAAGATAGTCCGTGTTTATGGATTGTAAGAATGAATCAACATGGTTAAAACAGCCATATTAACCAAAGCAATATGCAGATTTAATGCAATCCCCATCAAAATTCCAATGGCATTTTTTAAAACAATAGAAAAAAAAAAGCATCATATTTGTATGGTACTACAAAAGACCACAAATAGCCAAATCAATCCTGAGAAAAAAGAACAAGACTGGAAGTATGATATTTTCTGACTTCAAATTATACTACAAGACAACAGTAACCAAAACAGTATGGTATTGTCTGGAAAACAGACACATAGACCATTGGGACAGAATTGAGAACCCAGAAATAAACCCATTTATATATAGGGAAATGATTTTCAACTAAACAGCCAAAATTACACAGTGAAGAAAAGAAACCCTCTTCAATAAATGGTGCTGGGAAAAATTGGAAAGCCACATGCAAAGGAATGAAACTAGACTGCTATTTGTCACCATACATCAAAATTAGCTCAGACTGGATTGAAGACCTAAATATAAGACCTGAAAGAATAAATTGCATAGAAGAAAACATAGGTACTAATCTTATGCACCTTGGTCTTAGAGAGGATTTTTATGAATTTGACCTCAAAGCAAGGGAAGTAAAAGCAAAAAAGTAAAAGGCTTCTGCACAGCAAAAGAAACCATCAACAAAACAAAGAGGCCACCAACCAAATGAGAGATGATATGTGCAAACAGTACCTCCAATAGGGGGCTAATGTCTGAATTATGTAAAGAACTCCTATAACTCAATAGCAAAAAATCTCTAAACAATCCATTTAAAAAAATGGACAGAGTACTTGAACATACACTTTTCCCAAGAAAACATACCAACAGCCAACAGATACATTAAAAGATGTTCAACTTCATTAGCTATTAGGGAAATGCAAATCAAAACCACAATGAGTTACCACCTCATTCCTGTTAGAATGGTTATTATCAAGAAGACAAGTAATAACAGTGTTGGAGAGGTTGTAGAGAAAAAGGAACCTTCTTATAGTACTGGTGGGAATGTAAATTGGTACAGCCACTATGGAAAACAGTATGGTTTCCATACTGTTAAAGAAACCAGGAGGTTCTTTAAAAAATTAAAAGTCGGGGAAGCCGGGATGGCTCAGTGGGTTGAGCGCTAACTTGCAGCGCTGGGGACAGAGGATCGAGTCCCGGCCCCGGCCCATGCGGAACCATATGCTGAACTGGGAGCTCCCCCAGTTCAGTTCTCTCTCTGTCTCTGTATCTCTCTCTGTCTCTGTATCTCTCTCTGTCTCTGTATCTCTCTCTGTCTCTGTATCTCTCTCTCTGTCAAAAACAATAAAATAAATAAATAAATAAATCTTAAAAAACAAAAACAAAAAATTAAAAGTAGAATTACCGTATGACCCAGCAGTCAGTCTCCTGGTTATCTACCTGAAAATTTTGAAAACATTTGTTCATAAAGGTAGACATACCCTTATGTTCTTTACAGCACAATTCATGGCAGCCAAGACATGAAAACAACTGAAATGTCCTTTACTAGAAGATTGGACAAAGATGTGGTACATACACACAATGGATTATTACTTGGACATAAGTAAAGATGAAATACTGTCATTTGTGACAACATGGATGGATCTTGAGAATATTATGCTAAGCAAAGTGAGTCAGATGGAAAAAGTTGAGAACCATATGATTTCACTTACATGGGAAATAAAATTGAAAGCAACAAATAAAAAGACAAACAAAAATTTTTATAGACACAGATAACAGTATGGTGTTTACCAGAGGGTAGGGAGGTTCACAGGGAGATAGAAAAGAGTAAAGGGGGTTAAATATATGGTAATGGATGGAGATTTGACTTTGAATGGTGGACATACAACTATGCTTATGGTCTGCCTAATAACACCTTAAATTTTGCTCAGTGAATCTAGGCTGACCATACATACCTTAGAAATGGACAGTACCATTGTTTTCTGCCCTGCTTAAAACAGAGGGAGGAGGAGGGGGGAGGGAGAGTTGTGGGGGGAGGTGGGAGTGTGCACCGGATGTGTGTGTGTGTGGGGGGGGGGCTGGTTCTGGGTGGTGGGCACATGGTGCAATGCGTGGGTGATGTGATGTTGACTTGTGCATCTGGAAACTAATTGTTACCAACCAATGTCACTGCATTAAATATAACAATAAAAATACCCAAAAAACAAAAAAAAAAACAGTATGTCTGGTCAGTCTATAGATGAAATATTACAGAGTTGTATACTTACAACCTATATAATTTTATTAACCAATGTCACTCAATAAATTTAATAACAACAAACCAAAACAAAACATACACATAGAAGATTGAGAACTGTGCTCTCAATAATATCAATAACCCTCAAGAGAGTTTTTTTGTTATATTGTGTTTTTAGGATATGGTTTTATACTATTTACCATAACATTTCATTATTCTGTGTTTTAATCTGGAAACAGTAAATATGTATGTGTGTATCATCTACAGTTTCTCCATTCCCCCACCTCCCCCCCGAATACTTTTTTGTTTCTGGGAAGGGTAGTTTTAGGTACCGGTATGTCCAAAGTTTCTCGTTCTACTGATTTAAAAAAATCTTTTCTTTTTCTGAATTCTCATACTACCCTTTCTATAACTTTCTTATGGAACTTTTTACTTACTGTGTCTTCTTATAGTAATTATTTTGTTGTCTTATTTCCCTTCTTGGGTCTAAGTTTTAAATGCAAGTGTATTTCATCTTGTGTGTGTAATTGAATGATAGCAGAATGACTTATACATAGGGAGTATCCAATAAATATTTTTGTTCAATATATGCTCGATTTCCTTTCCTATCTCAAAGATATTTCTGCGGTGTTAATATTGAAATCTGGCAAGCTCACATTCTTCTTCGTTACAATAATAAATTTTGTACTCAGAATAGGAGTCAGTGAAATAAACAAAAAAAAATGAAAGTAAGTAAATGCTAATCAAATACAACTTGAAAGGCCTATCAACACTAATAGCTTGCCTTTCAAACTTTTACAAAGTGCAGTTTATTTATTTTAGATTTAAATTTTAAATTGATTATATATATATATATATATACATATATATATATATATATATATATATATTTTAGACTTTGTTCCCTTGTTGAAGGAGATCAGAAAGAGTAGCGTGAGCACCATTAGGTTTGGTTTGTTAATAGGGGTATAATTGTTAAACCTTGTTGAAGACTTATATTTTAAAACAGTTGTATAGACTTACTATATTGATCCTAGTATTATAAGTTTTGTTTTTAAACCAGTCATAGAAACTGTTGAGTAAAGACCTGATCTAACATTTATTTTAGAAGACAAATATCTAGGTGTCT
This sequence comes from Craseonycteris thonglongyai, assembly GCA_004027555.1. Lineage (NCBI taxonomy): Eukaryota > Metazoa > Chordata > Mammalia > Chiroptera > Craseonycteridae > Craseonycteris > Craseonycteris thonglongyai. The sequence continues at coordinate 4,207 of PVKE010039087.1, forward strand.
ATCTATGTTTTGGGAGGTTGGAAATATCTGAGAGTAGGCGTTGACTGTAATTTCAAGTGTATAACATATAAAAATTCATAATATTTTTTGAGAAGATGCTAGCTACAGCAAATTTGACTTTTGAAATTATGCCTGGACAGACATTTTAAAAAATGAAGATAGATAAGACCTACCTGAATAAAAAATTTTGTATTTTAGTTAAATTCCTGAAGAATAGAACTTTTCAGCTGTCTTAGAGGACTATATTAATTATAGATTAATGATTTGATTATGCTAACTTAGTTTTTGATAAACTTTTACATAAATAGAATCATTTTTATTACATCTGGGATCATTTAAATAGTGTAATTACGTGTAGTTGTGCTATGTAATGAAAAGTAAGGGATAAATGATCAGAGGTGACTTTATAAGCATTGCAGTAAGTGACTTATAAACTGAAGGTCACCATTTTAATTGGAAGGTTTGTGAATCTCTTAAATTCTGTAATCAAATGAATGATATCAAAGGAAGAAGTAATTTAACATAACAATTGTGGCTTACACTGAACATATGTTCTTGTTAATAAGTTGCATTATGGTCTTTAAGGAATTGTATGTAGTTAGTACATTTAGGTTCATTTGATACCCACAGTTTTTCTTAATTTTTATTAGTGAGTTGTTACAGTGGTTAACAAGAAATACACAGATTTAAGTTGCAATGGTTTTCCCAGGGTTATATGATCTAACTTCACAAGCTTCTTGGACATATGCAGATGCTTTTCTATTTTGCTTTAGTTATGACATACAATTGATATAGGCAAGCATGAAAGCTTGGGCAGATTTTCATTGCTTTTTCTGGATCTTTCTCAGGTTCTGTGGTATTTATGTAAAGCACAATTTTGTTACTTGGGAATGCATGTTGAAATTATCATGTGCGCTATTTTGCTGTAGGCCTGCTGGCACTGCCACAAAGGTAATATACTGCCAGTAGGCCATTTCCTTGTCGGCTGCATTTACAATTTAATAGAAATATTACATGACTTTTTAAACAAGTGTTTTGGCAGGGAGGAAATGGCAGATTCCATACAAACAAGCATAGCTTCCTTTCCTAACCACACTCCAGCTACTCAAGAAATTGTACTTGGTTTCAAGTTTGGGGGTAGAATGGGAAGTCAGGTTGAAATAGGAATGACATTGATATTTACTATAAAGTAGTGATGTATTTTTAACTGCTGGGTTTTATTACTATATAGTTTCAGTGAGTGACAGCCAATATATTTCTGAATTAGAGCTAAGGTTATTTTTATGCAGTTCACCTGGCTGGAAATATCTGCTTTTGATTGCTTGAAAAGGTCTGGAGCACCACATAGTCTCTTAAGATGATAGTATTGGCTTTTACAGGTTTGTTTATTTATTTGTTTGTTAGTTAATTTTGGTTTTGCTGTGTAAATTGGTCCTTCATGACATTTGCCTAAGTACTACTTCTTTTATATCAACTATGATTGGATCCTGAAGTTGACTCACAGTGGGAGTTAGAGAATATGGAAGAAAATTTGGTAGAATTGTTAGCACTGATATAAAATGTAATATATTCCCAGTCTTCCCCAAAGATGGTCAGTTTGTTTTCGTTCTCTATCATGTATCAAACTTGAAGGTTGCGTTTGCAGTTTTTAAAACTTGGATGCTATTCCATTCTATTAGAATTTAGTTCTTTGGATCTTAAATCATTTGTAGTTTTAGATAAAATGCTGACTTCTTTAATTCAAAAGTACTTTACTTTTGGAGTCTGTCTGTAGGAAAAAAAAAAAGCACTTTACTTTTAGCCTTTATTGTGGCTATATTCTACTTTCTAGTGTAGACCCCAGCTTTTTTTTTTTTTTTGTTCTGTAGGGAAAGAGAACAGTTTATAGTTAGACCTTCCTCCTTTTCTTTTCTTATTGCTTCTGACTTGTTAGCCAACTTACCTGGCAGCTGTAGTAAGTTATGCTGCTGTGGTGTGGTAGAGACTGGCATTGGGTATGTTCTTCTAGCCATCTCTGCATTAGCTTTTGTTATTTTCCATGTTTTAGCTTGTTGGTAATGGACATATGGACATCATATGTTCCACAGAGTACTGTACGAAGCCAATTTGAACTGTTTCCATTTGCCTCAAGTCCAATCATGATATTTATTTTTCCATGGCACTTACCCAGATTATCCATACCTCCTGCTTAGCTTGTGTCACTGCCACCATGGACTATATTTCTTCTGATTGCCTTCACTTTTTCACAGTATCTAATTGCGTAGTCCCCCTTAGCTTTCTTTGCACAGCATTGATTGATGTTTATAAAATATCCCAAGATCTTTTAGATAGCAGACACTCAGGTGCATAGTAGTAACTATCTTCAGCTTGTTTTTGTTTATACATAAGGAAAGTTTTATATCCAACGTCATATACTGGAATTGAATATTATAGTGGAAAACTTAGAAGTGTAACAGTATGATTTTAGACATTCTTATTTACTTTTTAGTATCAACAATAACAGCAATTTGATCAATTCCCTAGTGTCCCCTTGACATACTAAATCGTAATTTTATTTGACTTGGAAGGGAAGCTCCTAGATGCAACCCTTTTAAGCTTGAAAAAATATGACTACATTGTTGTTTACCCTAGCTGTTCTAGTCCTCTATAAAGTCATTTTAGGTATTGATTTTAAGAAGGTGGATATATGAGTTGCTGTTATTTCATGACATTTAGTGAGCCAACTTCTACTGTGACAGGGAAGTTTTGACTTTACACAAGAATGCGTTTACTCATTCAGTAGATACTTACTGAGCACCTGTAGTGTATTAGGGACTGTTCTAGGTGCTGAGGATGCAGTAGTAAAAAAAGAAAATTTATTTTTATTGAGCTTATCTAATAAGGGATAGAGAGAATAAAAAAGAGAAATACAGTAGACTCTCCATTAACTGAAACTCAAGCAACCAGCACTCTCAAGCAACTGGCAAATGTTTTTAGCCAGTTGCTTGAGATTTGCTGTTGTTTGAGTTCCGGTTAATGGAGAGTCTACTTACATTTATCTGTAATCTACCAATCCTCATGAGTGCCAGTTAACGGAGAGTCTACTGTAAATGGAGTTATAGTATGTTAGATAGTTATAAATCCTACAGTAGAAAAATAAAGCAGAGAAGTGAGATAGGAAACTTCAAGGGTGAGGTGGAACAGTTGATGTATTGTGTTGGATTACTAGTGAAGGCCTCACTGAGAAGATAACTCTTGAATAAAAACATGAGAGGAATGAGGATATCTGGTTGTAGAATATACTAGGTAAAGTTAGAGTTTTCCTGGCAACTCCTGGTATGGCTAGATCATGGAGGCCTAAAGGTGAGAGTAAATGCCTAGGTTTTTATTTCAAAGAAGATAAGAAATGACTGAGAATTTCTGAGTAGAAGAATGACATAATATTAGCCTGAAGAGTTATAAGGATAAAATCAAATAAACTAGTGTGTACTTGTATAAACCAAGGAAGAAATGATGGTGACTTTGATGAAGAGCATAGAAGCACTGAAGATAGTGAGAAGTAGTTGGTTTCTGGTATATTTTGAAAGTGAATTAACAGGATTTGTTGATGAATCATATACATGAGAACATTGACAGTGATAAGAAATTACTAGTATACTCTATAGCTTTGCAAGATGTTTTTTTTCTACTTTGTCAAAATGAGGCAGGATATTGAATGGAATGTAGAGTTTGTTCCTACAAGTAGCCCAACTACAAATATATTGTTTGCTGTAGAAAGGAAGGAAGGTATAAAGTAATAATGCAAAGTATAAAGAAGAAAATAAAAGTTGCCTATTCTTGTTATCTGGAGATTTATAGTTAACATTTTATATGTAGTATTCCTGTTTGCTTTGCATATTTATTATGCCCATGAGAACATACTGTTTGTTTCTTATTGTTAAATTTATGGGTGATATTGGTTAGTAAAAATTACATAGGTTCCAAGTGTACAATTTTATAGTACCTCATCTGTGTGTTGCATTATGTGTTCATCACTCAGAGTCAGTACTTCTTTTATCAACATATATTTGGCTCCTCCTCCCTCTTATTCCCTCCTCCCCCCTCCTCCCTTACCCTCAAGTAACTAATCATTAAACTATTGACTGTGCCCATGAGGTTTTGTTTCTTTGTTGCTTTGAGTTTTATATTCCACATATGAGTGATGTCATAGGGTTTTTAGTTTTTTCTGTCTGGCTTATTTTGCTTAGCATGATGATCTCAAGGTCCATCCATTTTGTCACAAATGAGAATATTTCACCTTTTCTTATAGCTGAGTAATATTCCATTGTATATATCAGGGGTCTCCAAACTTTTCAGCCCACGGGCCACATTAACTATCAAACAACAGTTTGGGGGCCGACTACACACTCGAGGTCCAAATAAAAAAGAATCAAAACATAGATGTTGTTTTTAATTATTTATTTAATATTATTTTATTCAGATAAAAAGGTCTCCACGGGCCGAATGAGAGGGCCTCCCGACCCACGGGCCGTAGTTTGGAGACCCCTGGCTATGACCACAGCTTTTTTATCTAGTCATTTATCAAAGGGCACTTTGGTTGTTTCTATAACTTGGCCATTGTGAGAAGAAAACATCGGTACTGAACTTTTAGATCTTGGGTTCAGGGAAGACTTTATGAACCTGACCTCAAAGGTAAGGGAAGTAAACGCAAAAATAAATGAATGGGACTATAACAAACTAAAAAGCTTCTGCACAGCAAAGAAAACCATCAGCAAAGCAAAGAGATAACCAACCAAATGGGAGAACATATTTGCAAACAGTGCCTCTGACAAAGGGCTAATATCTAAAATATATAAAGAACTCATACAACTCAACAACAACAACAAAAAACCAATTCAGTTAAAAAATGGACAGAAGACCTGAACAGACACTTCTCCCATTAAGACATACAAATAGGGGAAGCCGGGATGGCTCAGTGGGTTAAGAGCTCATTTTGCAGCCCCGGGGACCGAGGATTGAATCCCGGCTCTGTCAAAAACAATAAAAATAAATCTTAAAAAATAATTACAAAAAAAAAAAGACATACAAATGGCCAACAGATACGTGAGAAAATGCTCAACTTCACTCACTAGCTGTTAGGGAAATGCAAATGAAAACCAGAATGAGATACCATCTCACACCTGTTAGAATAGTTATCAACAAGACAAGGAATACAAGTGCTGGAGAGGCTGTGGAGAAAAAGTAACCCTCATACACTGCTGGTAGGAATGTAAATTGGTACAACCACTATGGAGGACAGTGTGGGAGGTTCCTCAGAAAATTGGGAATGGAGCTATCATATGACCCGGTAATCCCCCTCTGGGTATCCACCCCAAAATTTTGAAAACCTTAGTCCACAATGACATATGTATTAATACCCCATACTATTTGTTTGTTTTTTAATTGGAATCATGAGATTATATTGTTTTGTAATTTTCATTTAGCACTATATCTTGATAACTTCCCCATATTCTTAAGTGTTTTGAGCTTTAAAATATTTTTAAAATTTCTTAAATAAAATAATTTCATATACATCCTGCTTTTATGATAAAGCTTTAAAATGAGTAGTTTTTTTCTTTTATAAGGCAAAAGGGAGCAACTTAGGTAAAGAAGCTATTAGTAGATAATAACCCTAAATGTATAAAAATGTCCTTGGTCTTAGTTTTTCATACCAATAAATTATTCATTAATTATCACAAATAATACTTTTAAAATGTGTAAGTATGCAGACAACTATTTCTTATAAATATTTTTACTTATTGTTTGTGAGAAGGTGTGTGTGTGTGTGTGAAAGAGAGAGAGAGAAAAGGAGGGAGGGCCCAGAGCAATCTTCGTAGTTGTACATCATTACATGGTTTAGTTCCATGGACGTGGGGTCGCATGGTATTGGAATTGAACTGGGGGCCTCCTGCATGTGAGGCAAGAACCTGTGCCTCTATGCCATCCTAGTGGTTACCATTTGTGCCATAGTTCAGCATATAGGTTTGCACAGGCCACAGCCGGGCATTGAAATGCAGACCTCAAGATTGTGAGGCAAGTACTCAACCTCTGAAATATACTGGCATCCCCTGTTCTGACACCTTTTAAAATTAAGGGGTAATATATTAATTCTCTATGGATTTCATTTTTCTGTTTCTTTTCTACAAATACAGAGGACACCAAAAAATGTATAGACATTTTAAGAAAGAAAAAACTGTATTAAAATTGTAATACTCAATACATACTGATAACTAAAGATGTATACAAGTCACATTTTACAAGTCTGTAAATTACAAGTCTGCAATTATAAGAGGTGCTCAAAGTGGTTACTGTCAGCATCCAGACACTTCCAATTACAGTGAACTGCTAAAACAACATTGACCTACGGTAAGTGTTCATTTGTATCACTGCACATGCTGTTTCAATATACCATGTGTCTCGAAGTTATCAAAAGATGCGTGCAGTTGTTAACGCATGTTTGAGGTTCTGTTGCATACTATGCCTCAGTTGTCATTGTACTTCCACAGCATTCTCGAATTTCAAATGTCACTTCAAAATGGTCTTGTGCTCCTTGGACGACAACCACACTTTTACCGTTTTCTTTGACTGTCCTGCCTGTCCCACCCATGGTGATGCTAGCATTTATTTGATTAATATCATCTTCTGAGCTAACATTATACTACACATTGTTACTGTATTTCAATTCAACTTCAAAAAGTAATACATAGATAACATCTCTTAAAATGTGCATATACTTTTTTGACACCCCTGGTATTATATCTACATAAAAATTTTTAACTCTCTTCTAGAGGAATTCCTTTTTAGCCTTAAAAAAACCGTTATTTACATTACAATTTATACATCCTACCTTTTACTTTGTATCAGTAAGCAGTGTTAACCAGCTGAATGATTGCATCAAGCCTAAATAATTAACCATAGCAGAAAACATGCAATTAATAACGAACAGATTGTTAGATACTTCCTTCAAGTAGTACAGTCATTTAGAGAAAAAAGAAACTTTCTAAATGTTTTTTTCATTTAAAATGTATTTCACCTGCCAAAAAATACAAATGTGGTTTTCTTAACCTTGAGTGCTGATACATGCATGTGCAATAGTGAAGCATTCCTCTTATTGTCAGCTAATTAGTGATTGGGGTAAGTGGGATTGTTCTCCAACTATCTGACTCCTAGTACCTCTTATACTCATGGTATTCTGCATTTATAAAATTTTACAAAGTTTTACAAAGTTTCAAGAAGAAAAGTTGATCTGAAAAGTTCCTAAAGAGAAGGAAAAAAAGATGAAGGACAGAATAACAAGTACCCATATTTGGGTATTTGGGGGAGGGAGGGAGGCGAAAGAAAAGCCAGACATAAGGGAGGAATTAAGAGAATATGGTGTTCCAGGCAAGAAAGTAAAGAGTTTTAAGGAGGAGGTACTTGATGACCTTTCACAAATGTTTGTCTTATTTCTTGCCTTTAGATTGGGTAGAATGAAAAGGTTACCAGATTGGAGGTCATGGTTAACTTTTAGGAGTGTAATTAAGTTGAGTGGTGAGGCATGATGAATGGGAAGTAGGGAAGTAGAAGCAACACTGTAGGTTCTATTTGAAGTATTTAATAGCCAAGATGAGGAGGAAAGTTGGGGGCAAAGTTTGAAGATATCAGGTTTGAGGAAAGGTTTTAATAAGAAGAGGGGACTTAATCTGATATTAGAAAGAGATGAAAGATCCAGGGAGGGGATTAAAGACAGAAGGAGTGGGAACAAGAATAATAAGCAATGAGGCAAGTCCCTAATCAGGGTAGAATGAAATGTGACTGACAGTGTAAGAATAATCATTAGCCAATAGGACAGTTGATTTTAAATGCTCTTTTTATAACATGCTAATGGCTTGTACAAGTTTTCTATTTTAAGAGCCTATCACTTAACTGGTGCAGAATCAATATAAAGCATTTTATATGGTTGCCAAATTCCGGCAGGGCCACTAAAGTGAAGGGCAGTAATACTCTTGCTAAGCAATTCTTGGTTTAGAAGTGGTGTTTAGCTGTAGTGGTGGCTTAGTGCTTAATAAGTGTTCAGGACCTCTTAGCAACTATATTCAGAGTGAAGCTAATTACTAAAAGACTTTGCATAACTTTTTAAAAAACAATTGTTAGAAAATGTACATAATGTAATTTGCCAATTAACTATTTTTTAAAGATTAATTTTTTTATTTTTGACAGAGAGAAAGAGAGAGAGAGGCAGAGAGAGATAGAGAGAAGTGGGTGGGCCCATAGCAGTCTCCATAGTTGTACATCATCAGTTTTCGACATGGTTTCATTCCACACAGATGGGGCGGGGGGAGGGGAAGGACCGTGCAGGTAGGAACCAGGTGGGGATCTACTGCATGGGAAGCAAGCCCCTGAGATCTGGGGGCCAAACCAGGGGCCTCCCACATGGGAGGCTTGCCCCAGTGAGAACCGAACTGGGGGCCACACCCTAGTTTAGCATATGGGTCCTCACAGGCCAGAGCCAGGATTTGATCCTCAGACCCCGGGGCTGCAGAGTAAGCACTTAATCCACTGAGCCGTCTCAGCATCCCCTCATTTAACTATTTTTAAGTATACAGTACAATAACATATTCACATTGTTGTATAGCTATCACCACCATCTATTTTTATAACTTCAATGTTTTTTTCTCTTTTTATATTGTGGTAAAGTATGCATAACATAAAATTTACCATTTTAACTTTTAAAATTGTATTAAATATATTTACATTATTCTGCAGCCATCACCACTATATACCTTCAGAACTTTTTCATCATTTTTAACTGAAACTCCATACTATTAAATAGTAACTCCCTATTTCCCCTTTCCAGCTCCAAGTAACCACCGTTCTACTTTTTGTTTCTACAAATTTGACTATTCTAAGCACCTTGTATACGTGGAATCATGCAATATTGTTGTTTTGTGTCTAGCTTCTTTCACGTATCATAATGTCTTCAAGGTTCATTCATATTGTTGCACGTGTCAAAATTTCATTCCCTTTTAAGGCTGAGTAATATTTCATTGTATGTGTATATCTCATTTTGTTTGTTCATTCATTTGGTGATGGCTCCTGAGTTGTTTAAAATTATTGGCTGTTGTAAATAGTGCTACTACGAACCATGAACTATCTGTTTGATTTCCTGCTTTTAATTCTTTTGGATATATATCTGGTAGTAAATTGCTCATGTTATGGTAATTAATTCAGTGTTCAATTTTTTGAGGAGCCACCATACTTTTTTCCATAGCTCACCCAACTCTTTTAATGTTATACAGATTAGAGGGCATACAGAATGCATAATATTTATATTTAAATATTTATGAAACTCATGAGCTGCAAGAAAATTATATTTCTTTTTTTAGGGTGAATCACGTTAAAGTAATTTCAGGAAGTTAGCTGACATTCTCTTAAATATAGTCAGAAAAAAATATTTAAAAAATTATAATCATTAAAGAACTCATACAACTAATAAACAACAGCAAAAAACACCCAAAAACAATCCAATTAAAAAATGGGCAGAGGACCAGAATAGATACTTCTTCTAAGAAGACATACAAATGGCCAACAGTTATAGGAAAATATGCTCAACTGCACTAGCGTTAGGGGAAATGTAAGTTAAAAACACGAGATTTTAATACCACCTCACACCTATTAGAATGGTTGTTTTTAACAAGATGAGAAGTAACAATTGCTGGAGAGGCTGTGGAGAAAAAGGAACCCTCATACATTGCTAGTGGGATTGTAAATTGGTACAGAGACTATGGAAAACAATATAGAGGTTCCTCAAAAAATTAAGAATAAAGCTACCATATGATCCAGCAATTCCTTTTCTGGGTACCTACCTGAAAAACTGGAAATCATTTGTTCATAAAGATACATGTATTTCCATTATTCACGGTGGCCAAGATATGGAAACAATAGAAGTGTCCTTTGATAGATGATTGGATAGAGAAGATGTGGTACATATGTATGCAATGGAATACTAGTCAGCCATAAGAAAAGATGAAATACTGTCATTTGTGGATCTTGAGATTATTACTCTAGGTAAAATAAATCAAATAGGAAAAAGTCATTAATATGACTTCAGTCATATGTGGGATATAAAACTGAAAGTAACAAACGAACAAAACAAACAAATACAAACTCAGATATAGGTAATGGTTACCAGAGGGTAAAGGAAGAGGGAGGGTGGTAGAAGAGGATAACGGAGATCAACTACGTGGTGACAGAAGGGGGCTTGACTTTGGGTGGTCAGCCCACAGTGCAGTATACAGATGATGTTTTAGAAAGCTTAACTCTGTGCTTGTGAACCAGTAAAGGCTACATGCATTATGCCCCAATTGCTTGACCAATGCCAACATATAATATTTAAAAGTTTATTTCAGTAGTTTAATTTCACATTAGAATTATTAATGACAGTTTTATTTATTGTTGTTTATAAATGTATACTTGAAATATAGGTGTCATTTCCAGCAGGAACCTTTTGTAACACATTTAATAGACATTTATAAGATAAATTTAAAGTATGAAAAGACAAAAATACAAAAAACCTTTCTAATAGAAAAACAAGATTATGAAGCAAAGAAATTAAAAATATGAATTTTTCTCTTGCTTTTGGAATAGTCCTTTTTTTTTTTTTTTTTGCAATATTAGTACAAAGCTCCACGTAGTTTCTTCTAATAGCTTTTTGTTTGAGGTGAAAGGTTTGGCATCTATGATCTCTTCATTTATTGACCTTTCCCCTAAACTATAGGATAAGTGCTTTAAGTTTGGCATATAGAATACATTTTTTCTACTTATCTTTTTTTTTTTAATTTTACCTTAAAACAGGAAAATGAACTAATGATTGCTAATATCCATAAATATAGCCTTATGATTTTATATTCTTTATTTGCTTTCCCTGGGATGATCTAGTTCTTTTTTTTTTTTTTTTTTTTTTTTA
>PVKE010039088.1:0-15167 GCA_004027555.1 Craseonycteris thonglongyai
CACACACACACACACACACTAATCACAAATGGAGAAGGTGCTAAGGAGGAAAATACTAAAATTAAGAACTTTTGTTCATCCAAATACAACATTAAGGGAGTGAAAAATCAAACCAAGGAGTAGGAAAATATGTTCACAATACATATATTCAACAACAGACTTGATTCCAGAACACAGATTTTTTAATATATATATATTTATTTATTTTTATTTTTGACAGAGAGAGAGAGAGAGATACAGAGACAGAGACAGAGAAAGAACTGAACTGGGCGAGCTCCCAGCTCAGCACATGGTTCCACATGGGCCGGGATTTGATCCCCAGGCCCCGGCTCTGCAAAGTGAGTGCTTAACCCACTGAGCCATCCCGGCTTCCCCTGAATACAGATATTTTTATGTGCCCACAATTTAGTAAGGAAAATATCAGAAAATGGGGCAGAAAACCTGAATGAATACTTCACAAAAAAGGACACTCAAATGGCTAATAAACTTATTAAAAGGGCTCATCTTTATTCATGAGGAAAATCCAATTTAAAACCAAAATGTAATGCCGCTATAAACACAGTAGGGTGGCTAAAATGAAAAAGAAATTACCAAATGTTGGTAAGAGGTAGAGCAACTAGAACATTCATACACTGCTGGTGGGAGTATAGATTAATACAATTACTTTAGAGCACTACTATGACCTAGCCAATCTACTTCTACATACCGGTACACCCAACAGAAATGTGCTCGTATATTCACCAGAAGATATGTATAAGTTCATAGTGACAATATTCTTAGTAACCTCAAAATAGAAACTACCAAATGTCTCACAGTAATTGAATAAATAAATTGTGGTATATTCATAAATTTACTATTTGATTATTGTTATTGGGGGACAGGGCTATGAGGTAGAAGGGTAGTGAAATGTTCATCAATATTACTATTTACTTATAATTATAATATTTACTTGACCTTCTGAGGTCAAGTAAAAGATGTTCCTGGATCTGTCCAAGGAAAAGTATTTATAAAGGAATGGATACATAAACTTCAGTATCAGTTTCCTTTGATGTACAAATTAACTTAATTGTTCTAAGATATGTTTAATACTTACTAGCTGAGGTTTATTTGACATGGTGACAAAGTTGACAAACTTGATAATAGGCACTCAACTAGTTTTAAAACCAAACCTGAACATTTCAAGTGATAGCATAATATATTTTACATACAAAAGTTACCATAAAAATTAGTGTTGTAGAGCACTGTTTAATGACATGTAGATTATATATTTAAAAAATCATAAAGCAAGATACAAAAGATGAAGAATTCTAATTGTATAAGAGTGTGTATGTGTACCGTATTTTCCGGCGTATAAGACGACTTTTGAAACGAAAAAAAGTCAACCGAAAATCGGGGGTCGTCTCATACGCCCGGTCGTCTTATACGCCGGAAAATACGGTATATATGCATACTTAGTAAATAATTATAAAGCTATATTGACAGAGAGAGAGAGAGAGAGAGAGAGAGAGAGATACAGAGATACAGAGATACAGAGACAGAGACAGAGAGAGAACTGAACTGGGGGAGCTCCCAAGATCAGCATATGGTTCCGCACGGGCCGGGGCCGGGATTCGATCCTCGGTCCCCAGCACTGCAAAGTGAGCGCTCAACCCACTGAGCCATCCCGGCTTCCCCAGAATAATTTTTATTTTCTTCTTTTTGCTCTGTTTTTTTTTTTTATTAAATATATTATGGTGACATTGGTTGGTAAAATTATACGTTTCAAGTACACAGTTTATAATACAACATCTATATATTGCTTTGCTCTTTATTTTATAAATTTCTAGAGGATTTGAAGACAAAATGTTTTCTTTTAAAAATATTATTGATATATTTACATACATACATATATGAAGATGTATTTTATTGTTTCTGACAGAGAGAGAGACAGAGGGAGAGCAGTCTCCATAGTTGTATGTCATTAGTTTTTGACATAGTTTCCTTCCACACAGGTGGGTTGGGGGCTGCGCAGGGCAGGAACTGGCGTGCCCTGGGCAGGAACCAAACTGGAAGCCTCCCACATGGGAAGTACACCCAGTCCAGCATATGGGTCCGTACAGGTTGGGGCTGGGGCCCAGACTCAATCCTTGGACCCTGGGACCACAAGGCAAGTGCTCAACCCATTGAGCCATCCTAGCATCCCATATATATATATATGTTTAATTTGAAACAATAACATACTTATGCACAAGTTACAAGCACAATAGAAATTTATTTTTCTGAAGAAATGTTCCATTTCAGAGGAAGCTGCTATTCTGATTCCCCATTATTGCTGAACACTTAGGGTGTTTTTCATATAAACAAGGACATTCTCCTACATTTAACCACAATTATTAACAACAACAAAAGGTTAACATTACTGTCAAAGTAATCCTCAGACCGCATTCACGTTTTGTCAATTGTTCCAATGATGTTCTGTAGAAAAAAGCTTCGTTCAGAATCAAGCATTGCATTTAGTTGTAACGTCTCTTTAGTCTCCTAAAGTCTGAAATTGCTGTTCAGTCTTTGACTTTCATAATCTTGATAGTTTTGAAAATTACAAGCCCTCAATCTTGTTTTATCTGATGTTTCTTCATGATTAGATTCAGGTTATGCATCTTTAACAGAAATATCACAGAAATGATTTGTGTCCTAATTGCATCCTGATTTCCATTTGTCCACTAACTTGAACACTTAATTAAGGTAGCATCTGCCAAGTTTCTCAACAATAAAGTTACTCTTTTCTACTTGTAATGAATAAGTATTTTTTGGAGTCACTTTGAAATGCTCTATATATCCCATTCCTTATTAAGTCATTTAATTTCTGTAGGTGTTTATTCGTCTGTACCTATATAGGTTCATTTTGTTAATGGGTTGCACTCTGTTACTATAGTTATTTATTGTGATGCTTAAATTATGTCTAATTGGGCCAGTGAAAACCACTTCAAGCTATTTTTTGTGTCCTATATTTTCTTTTTAAACAATACCCATTTGTTAGGTCACAGTTTTGTAGGTCAGAAATCTGTCATGGTATGGCTGGGTTCTTGGCTCAGGTTATGACAAGACTGAAATCAAGGTATCAAGTAGGCTGAATTTCTCCACAGAGATTCTAGGGAAAATCTGCTTGAAGCTCTTTCATATTGTTGGCTGAATTCAGTTACTTGCAGCTATAGGACTGAGGTTCCCATTTCATTGCTTGTTGTCAGTTCACAGGCTACCCTCAGCAACCAAAGGTTGCTGCATTCCTTGCCATGTGGCTCCCTCCAACTTCAAGACCATCAGGGATAAGCATTCTTATGTTAGACCCCTCTCATGCTTTGAATTTCTGATTTCCTTTGTATCTGACCTCTAAACCCAGATTTAAAAGGCTCAAGTGATAAATTAAAGTCCATGAGATAATCTCCTTGTCACTTGCTTAACTAATATGGGACATTAATTACCTCTGCAAAATCCCTTTTGCAATATAAACTAACACAGGAGTAATATCTCCCCATATTTATGTTGCTGGGGATTATACATGGTGTATACACGAGGGGATAGGGAATCCTAGGTGCCATCTTAGAATTCTGCCTACTACTTATATAAAGTGCTAGAACAGTGCCTGCTACATACTAAGCACTATTTATGCATTAGCCATTATTATTGGTTATCTGACAAATTTACAAAAATTTAAAAAATAACAATGACACAGTAATTCCACTGTATAGTGAAGTGACACTTCAATGTGCCATCAAAGAAATATAAATTACTACAAGCTTCTCGTGACCATTTGGCAATGTGTATTAAAAGCCTAGTATTTCTACTTCTGGAATTCATCCTAAAAACATAAACAGAGGCATCCACAAATATCTATGAAAGAAGATATTAATTATAGTATGTTTACAATAAATACTTAAAAAGGAACCAAAACTCTCTTTTCAGGGATTTAGTTGAATAACATGGCATAGCTATTTAATGGAAAACTGTGTACACTTAAAAACAAAACAAAAAACTAAATAAAAATACATGGTTTCATATGAAAATTACTGAATGAGAAGAAAACACACACATCTTACAAGTGAAGAAATTATAGGTTACAAATTTGCCTGTGTAGTCTTATCCAATTTTAGTGCAATGCCAGATGGATCCTTGCTTTTTCTCATCTCTTTTGAGCTGTGTTATAGTTAAGCTTCTATGGCCTGGAAAAGATAGGTTTTAGTCTCCTCACAATGCTGTAGCTCAAAGTTTCTGGCATGTTCTCAGGGAGCCCAGCATCTTTCTAAGAGTGTGAGGTGGCCTTTTGGCAAGACAGGATCACATGAAAAGGGAGAGAACATTCCCTGACACCATCTGTCTGGTCATGCCTATTTGCCAAAATATCAAGAACATTCTGAAACAAAAGGCGCTGTATCATCTCCCTGGGCATTCTGCGTTGCTACCTTACCCAACGCCTTCACGCACAAAAAGTGCGACCTGGTCTCTCATTACTAATGTATATCCCTCCTTCATACTAAGTTGGTTAAATTACTCTTGGCTAAGATTTTAGAGTATACTTTTTGTTTGGTTTTACTTATAATGAAAGGCACCCCAGAGTAAACAAACAAAAAAATGTATTAATTGAGGGTGAAAGAGAATAACATAAATTAATAATTACTGAGAATGCATCTCTACTGTATTTTATAACATTATGAAATAGCTATTAGTCTCAATTTGCAAGTGAGAAAACTGAAGCTCAGAGGAGTTCAATAACTTTTTAAAGATGCACATTTATGAAATGGTAAAAATTGGTTTTGAAGCCACTGGTTTCACACTTTTCACAATACCAGTAATTCCTGGTGAATTCTAAGACTATATATGCATTTAAAAGTTCCCCAAGACACATTAATAACTAGTCTAGTTTAAGACCTACTGTAGTACACATCATAGCTTCCCTATACATGAAGGCAAATTATTACCCATATGCAATGTGATTACAGTGCAGATTATGTCCTTCTCATAAGCTTTTTTTCAGCTCCAACCTCTCAGATTTTAACTTTCAAATGAACAGATGTACTTTTAACTGGGGGATCTAGATATCACCACAAACTCAGGTTGAAACCATTTTTTTTCCCATTGCATTCTCAACCTGAGGAGAGATACTCCAAACTACCTAATGTTTGGAACTAGCATTTTTTTCATAGATCCAAAAACACAGGATATTTTCTTCTATCTCTTGCTTTTCTCTGACATAATCAATTGTCATTTCGAGGGCTCTGAAGGACAAGAAGAGATAGTTTATAAAAAGACACAAGGAAGTTTCTTTAGTCTAGGAAATTGAAATCTATATTTATTAAATTAATAAAAGTAATTACTTTTTTTTTTATTTTAAGATTTATTGTTTTTGACAAAGAGAGAGATACAGAGACAGAGACAGAGAGAAGGGGGAGGGCCCAGAACAGTCTCCATAGTTGCACATCATTGGTTTTTCCACATAGTTTCATTCCACCTGTGGAATGAAACTATGTCAAAACTAATGATATACTGTTGCAGAGACTGCTGTGGGTCCTCTCCCTTCTCTCTATCTCTCTCTGCCAAACAATAAAATAAACCTTGAAAAGAAAAAAAAAAAAGAAAAAAAGAATGCTACCAAAGACTGAATTTTAATTTCACCACTCATAAACTGGGACTCTCAGCAAATTACCTAAACAGTGGATGAGCATCTGGCCTCAAAAATCTCAGCTCAAAATATTAGTTATTAATGTTATTACAGCAGTACTCATAGATGCCTGAAAATGTGTCCATACACTGTGATTCTTAGACTCTGATTTGAGAAATAATATATTAAAAGATAGACTCTGCCATTTAGGTGATCATGTGGTACTAATGTCATCATTAATCCATGAGCAGAAAAATAGGTAACAAAGTCATATCAATGGATTTAACATTACATATTTATATTCTTTAAGTTTCTATTTGAAATAGAAACATAAAATATTTAAATTCTCACAGAGAATTTCTAAATCTCCTAGCATATGTTGATGATCTTCCATGTGAGAAGAACTCCTTATAACATCATAATATATTTTCATTCTCTCTATAATTTGAGGTAATATGACAAACACTAAATGGTTCTTTAATAAATTTGATTTCAGTTTAAATATTCAGGACCTCTTTCAAATATTCTACATAAGAATAACTCAGTTCTTGGGCAAAAAGTATAGTTTATATATGATAGAACTCATGCTAAACAACTACAGAACATGAGAAGATTATGATCAAGTTAACTGAGCTAATCCTAGTTCAACTTCCATTTTCAATCCACATTCTCTTAAGGGCTAGATTATTACTTCTTTCAAAAGTACTGGTCCATGATTTCACAAACTAATTAAAGTAAAAAAATTTTCTTCATTTTAAGATATTTTCACTATAGAGCTAAGCAAAAAAAATGCTGTCTATGACCATTCCCTTATCTACTTAGATTCATCCTGCTCTCTGACTTAATTAGTAATGATTTTCTCAATATTTAAAGTATATTTTCAGGAGAAATTTCTCACATTTTGTACAATAAATTCAGGACAAATGTTTAAGAGAAATAGTGAAGATGAAATGTTCTGTTCTAAAAACGGGTTGGTACCTGCTTTGGTCATTGTGAAATAATACCATTGTCAAACCTGACTCAGGTTAGGCTGTGCTGTGGCTCGTGGAAAAGAAGCCTTAATTACCTGTCCAGAAACAGAAAGGAAAGACTATATGGATCATGCTAATGCTTCAATCTGTATGTACCTTTTTACTCATTAAGGTCATTTCTTAACACTTGTTTCAGAGAATATTCTAGTTGTCTGATGATTGAAGGTGTCCCACTTTTCAAAAGAAGTTATTTTAAGGATGTCTATCCTATTTACATGCTGTTTGGGATTATAGTAGATATAAATAATTATCTTTTGCCCTTAAGTGAAAGCCTTTTAAAAGCATGAGGACAATTTAATATAGCTATGGTTTATGTAATCTTCAAAGTCACTCATTACTTGTATATGGTTCAATTGCTCCCAGACTGAAAGTTGGAAGGGGACTCCCTTGGTGGAGAGTCTTCACTCAAGAAATGAGGATAGAAGGAATAAAAAGCATATCAATCACATGGAACAGAAAAATCTAAGGGCTAAATCTGCCAGGAGGAGATTAAGAAGGCGGGATCCAAGTTCAGAATGAGGGAAATGACACTAAAGAACAGCAGATAGGGATACAACCAGGGGAGTAAGAAAAGAGTAGGGGGTTGCAAATTAACTTCTTAGAGCAAAATGTTTCGATCCCTTTTCGATAGCCAAACTCTTTTGTAAACAAAATTCCTTCTTCAAGATTTTAAACTTAATGCCAAAGAAAGCTTTACGTCAGTCATTATCCAGTGACTAAAGTTCTAAAATATAATTCTTAACAGCTGCCATAAACCATGTTTCCTACTAAAAGAAACAGGCCTGCAGTGAGCACGTATGAAGCCAACATGCTGGGGGAAGTGGTGAATTTTTCTGAGGCCTACACTGAATACTGCTCTTTCCTTGGCTTCATTCATTCATTCCACCTTTGTTGGTATTCCAGAGTCAATATATCTTTTTCTTTTGCTTAAGCTAAATTGCATTGTAACTAAGAATCCTGAGGAATACATTCAGGCAATGTGAAGGTTTGACAGAAAATAATTCACTGGTTGCAGAACCCCTCTGCATCTCTGCAGAGTGCCCAGGTTCCCTCAATCAGAAATGGAAAGGCACCGTCCTCAGCAACAGCTAGTATTTGAGACTTGTTTTATGTGCAGACAGAGCTATAGTGTGTGGCTCGTGTCAGGGATAAAATTACATATACTTCATTCATTCATTCGACATATGTTTACTGGATTCCTATTATGCACTAGGCCTGTACTAGGCATAAGGATTATAGCAGGGGATGAAAAAGACACATTCTCTACCTTCATGGTGTTTTCTGTACAGTGGCCTGGTATACTCACTGGCAGTGAATTACAGAAGGCTCTCCTTGTTATTGATAGTTGCTACTCTTTCATAATAATGCAATAAAAAGTATTAGTACCCCCCAAAATATTCTGTTTATTATGAACATTTTATTAAAAGAACAATATTATTTGTTAGATGTCTATATTACTAGTCCTAAAACTGTAGGTTAGTTTATGACTACCATAAAATCTTAGAGAATACTTAATTAAGATGACACAGATGAATTAAATATACATTAGCAAAGTAATAATGCTTTACTTTATACTACTAGTTCCTGAAGTTGTTTTGCTTCTTTAAAATATTGAGAAAATGATCTTTCTCTACTTTAAAAACAGGAGTGGCTAGCCCATAGTGCTTTCCTTAGCACTTGACACTACTTATGAATAGAAACGATTCAAGGATCCCTCCATCAGAAGTCCAGAATGGCCAAAGATAATCCTTAAACAGAAAAACCATCGGGTCCTAAGATACGATTATTGGTGCAGTAGCAAGACATGAATTTAAAAAACTTTTGCCACTATATTAAAGGACAAGGCATGAAGGATTACTAAGTGAAGTTGACATCATTTATCAGAAAATACCTTCGGGACAGTGATCACACTAGAGATAAAACCATTCAGGAATTCGGGTAAGTATTTCAAGGATCCACAAAGTTTCTACAGTAGCAAAGGCACAAGTGGAAGGTGTGAGAGAACAAGACCTGGATGAGGGTGTGAGCAATGAGGTGCAGTTATAGGGTAAAATAAGGAGAATGATCCCAAATTCTTCCTTGTAACTATCAGTCTTTCCCTATGAGACAGGAAGTGATGACATGATCTGACCAGACATGTTCATGTTGTAGGGTCAGAATTTCACCACATGCACTAGATATAAATCCACTTCCTGCATCTGAGTCACCTGGTTGTTTCATCTTCGCTCCCCACCTCTAATTTGAGTTTGCTCCAGGCACCAGCTTAAAATAGAAAAAATGACTTAGGTTTCTCTGCAGAGCATTCACCTTTTTGTATTTGTTCTTTATTCACTTACTCAATATTTACTGAGCAGGTACTATATTTCAGTCACTGGGCTAGGTGCTGGAGCTGCAAAGATGAAGACACAATCTCTACACACAGAGCTCGAAACTCATGGTAGTGGTCTCTAAACATTTTTATTATATAAACCTAATCAATATTTTAATATGTTTTGTCAATAATGGGTATTTCCTGTTTGTAAATAATTATAATTTGTATATATTATTACTATTTTTTGTATTCCTTTCATTTAATATCTTACGGCAAAGTAAATCCTTAGGATATTATTCCTAGATAGCAATAGTTAATATAAATCTACATTTTAAATGAGCTTAATCACTTTAAATCTTCTGTAACATACAATCAGATTGTTACTGTGATTGTTTTTACCTATAATGGGTCTGATGGTTGGGCCACTACACATTAGTCCCCACAACCTCATGCCATGCTGCTGCTGAGGGAATCCTTGTAGGAGAGTCAGCTCTGACTTCTCGTCATTTGTTGTACCCACATTACAAGTATCATGTAGAATCCAGGGATCTTTGTAAGAATACGTTTAAGGCACTTGTCCATTTTATAAAGTTTAGTTCTGATTTTTAAAAAATGTTAACATAGGTGGAAGCCGAGATGGCCCAGTGGGTTAAGCGCTCACTTTGCAGCACCGGGGATCGGGGATCAAATCCCAGCCCTGGCCCGTGCGGAACTATATGCTGAACTGGGAGCTCCCCCAGTTCAGTTCTCTCTCTGTCTCTGTCTCTGTATCTCTCTCTCTCTCTCTGTCAAAATTAAAAATAAATAAATAAAAATATATTATAAAGAAAATTTTTTTTAAAGTTAACATAATCTGTAAATCCTCTTAAAACTAGATAAAATTATATGCTGAATATGAGCTAATGGGCAAGATCATGCTCAGTCTAATGGGGGACTGGATGAAGGTACTAAGATGGATCTTTGCAATAAGTATCAGAAAAACTTACTTTATTTACTTGGGTTTGAAATATATGTAAATAGAGGATCCAGTACTGCCTTCCTGTACCTTCCTGCATAGGATCAACCTGCACTGTTCCTGGAAGAACACTGGTCTGCAGAGTAAGACAAAGATCTTGGCATCTGAGATATTGAAACACAAAGTGCAGATAGCCTCATTTTACTTGAGGCAGATGGCCAAAGAGAAGAACAGTAGAGGCAGGTTAGACGGGAGGTGAGTCTTAAAGAATAGTAGGGTGCTTTCATCAGGTGTAGGGAGAAAGAAGTTCTTAGATCACACAGCTATTTAAGTCGGGGGCGGGGAGGCACAAAAGCAGGATGTGTTTGGAAGAGTATAAGCTAGCAATTCTGGATGGCTATAGGTTAGGGGTCAAGTAGATAGCCTTTGCTATAGACAGAGAAATAATGGATGGAAAGGGGATCGACAGAAATCTGTTGGTGCCAAGAACACTGATGGCTTCGATTTAGAAAAGGGCAGCCAAAATTAAATAGATGAGCTGACAAGAGAACAGATCACAGAGGTGGATAGATTTTTAAAGAGAAATCGTTGAGGAACATGTCAGTGCTGTGGAACAGATTTTTGGGGAACTGAACAAATGGTTTTTATCTAGAAGAATATCACAGAGAATAGAGCGTTACCCATAAAAGCTTTTCCTAGTACCAGATTTCTGTGGATTAGACAAATAAAATAATTATGTAACACATTTAATTTTAAAAGATATGATGACCATTTTGTCTTTAATAGTCAAAGAGCTATCTGAATTCCTAGCCCCTGATATTCTCCTTTGTAGTCTTCTTACTCTGCAATACCTCTAAGAGACTTTGAAGACTGACCACTGAGAAGCAGAAATGTAGAGTTGAATCTGTACCACTGAACCTTATTCCACTTACAGCCACTGTCCATCAATCTTGAGTTTATTTACGAAAAGCAAAGCTTAGCTATTCTATGTTTATATACGCATGTATTCATATTACTCTTCTTAAATCATCACATTGTACACCTTATACGTCTTACAATTTGATTTGTCAATTATTTCTCAGTAACCCTGAAAAAATGCTATACTTCTATTCTTGGAAAATGCAAACCTTTGCAGAAAGACAATCTACTATAGTTAAGAAAAAGCAACAATGACCATTGAGGACCTCAAGTTGCATCTGATCCATAAAAAAAGAAAAAAAAAAATTCATAACTGGTTTCCAAAATGAAAGAAATGGGAATAAAAGTAGAACTATTCTAGAATTGCCAAATATCTGGAAGAGAGCAGATTCATATTGCAGGGAAGCATGAGTAACTTCTACAAGGGGTGGCATGTTAAACATCAAGGGACTATTTGGGGCAAAAGTGTCTAATACATAACAGTCAGGAGTAAGACTTAACAGATGTAGGAGGACTCAGCATCGAATCACCCTAAATTCTTTCAACTCTTCTCACTGTCACCTGAAGAAGAAAAAAATCTGGGGGAACCCCACACTCCTTGGGGCTTCAGGAGTAGAGATAAGAAAAGAAAGACCAACTAGGACTTTGAGAGGCTGCCCCTCCATTGCCTCCTTTCATGTGCCCTATACTCTCAGCAAGATCCCTCTCCTTGAGGTAATTCCAGATTTTCCTACATAAGCAGTAGCTTTCCCCACCTTGTTCTTAGCACACCTTGACAACTAAGATCTTCTTTTCATACTTGCTGCTTCCGTAACAAAACTCTTTTTTATTCTTCTTTTAAAGGAGAACAATTTTTTTTATTATAAAAAATTCAAAAAATACTTAAAAAGTCCCTTATAATCTTATCCCTTAGAGACAGCCATTTTGGGATTCTTCCGCTTTGTTTTTATTTTTCATTATTCACTGGGTTTGTTCCTTAATCAGACCCCAAAAATATTATTTTTTAATGATTATATTTTTATTTTAGAAGTATAAAACATGTTCAAAATCTATTCAAAGCAAAAACACTGCATGCTTGTAGTATAAGGTGACCAGATTTTAACATTGGTAAAGCAGGACACCATTGACCGGGGGTGAGGGGGTTCTTGATTAAAAATTTGGTCTATCTCCTGCTGTTCCCTAGCTTGTCGTGCATTTTTTCCAAAAATTGGGACTTTTTTAAAACGCTGCAGGACACGGGACAAATTGTTAAAAATCAGGACTTTCCCCGCCAAAAGCGGGACGTCTGGTCACCCTATTGTAGTATAAATATAAGAGGATAAAAAGCACCAAGCAATAACATGGCCTCAACTATTTGAGGGGACAGCTCTAAGCAAAAAACAAAGTAGTTAACAAACATGTGATCCCTCTCCTGCTTCTGAGGCAGCCAGAAGCCTGCCTGTGACACAAAGGGCCTATTTCAAATTCCACAATCCAGTCCCTGCACCTGAAGAATGACCCATACTTCAGAATGGCCTCTTCCTCTACCCTGCTGTTCCAGGAAAATTCCTATAATCTCAGGTATTTGTTTGAGGAATGTAATCTGATTAACATCATGTTAACATGTGAATGAAGGAAGGATTGCTTAAGCAGGGACCTTCCCAGGAATGTGCTTGTTAACACAAAAGAATCTCTAAAGGCTAGAATTTCAGGCTGGGTGATAAATTGAAACGGAAGAATTTCTAGTAGTGCTCAGAGATCATTTTGATTCGAGGAACTAACCCCCACAGATACTGAAAACTACATGGAAAGCCTGTTTCTTCTTAGGTTCTAGAAAATGTTGATCTCCCTGCAATATTACACTGTGAAGCAGGCATGTCCAACCTGCAGCCCAGGATGGCTTCGAATACGGATCAACACAAATTCTTAAAAGACTGAGATTTTTTTCCTTTTTTTTTTTTTACCTCATCAGCTAGTGTTAGTATTAGTGTATTTTATGTGTGGATCAAGACAATTCTTCTTCCATTGTGGGAAGCCAAAATATTGGGGAGCTGGGAAGCAAAATCAAGGGCACTGGGTTAATACACATGTAGATTCAAACCCACAATTCCCCTTACAAAAGGAAGGCCTTTGGAGAGATGCTGCTATTATACATTGTTATTTAACTTCTCAGACCTTTTCCCTCCCCTGTTAAACAGAGTTACTATGGGATTAAAATAGCACATCTGAAGTGCCTGGCCCACAAGGTACTCAAGACTAGGAGTTACTGTTATTTATGTTGTCTTTTATACTTTATATAACATTTAATACACTGGGATTTCCCCCAATCTTCTGTTAAGCAATAGTAGATGGAATGGCATAAGCTGGTCCAACTACTGGCCAATGGGGAACAATATATCTCTGACTGTCATCAGTCACTGAAGGGGTTATAATGTTGCAAAAATTTTACCCTGAGCGAGGTTACAAACTAGGCCAAATATGGTCCTCAAACATAATTATTAATACTTTAACCTTCACACATTTAGTTTAGTTCTGTTGAGTTCATTGTTAGCATTTAATAATCAGGAAATATGATACAAAAATGTGTTTCCATTATTTTTTCTTTAATTCGTGTTTCAAAATCTTATTCCCTTGTGATAACAACTGATGAAGTAAATAGCAGCTAGCTGTTTTTACCTCGTATATAAGCTCTCCAGTAAGCCATAGTCCTCATCATGCTTTATTACACCCCGACACTGAGGAATAATGTCAGCTGCCATTTATCATCCTGCTTGCACTGTTGCCTTACTAACTCTGGGCTCTTTCTACAAATTTTCATTTCTGGCCTGGCTCTATGAGCATTTGAGTTAGTGACCTCTGCCACAGAGCTAATGAATATATTCCACAATACCATATAGCACTGTATTCAGGTTCTGAAATCAGATAACCTGGGTTGGAATATTGATTCTCCAGATTACTAATTTTGTGACCTCAGACACATTACTCTACCTATCAGAGTCTCAGTTTCTTCAACTCTGCAAGGGAAATAGTAACTGACTCTTTTCATGGGGTTGTTGTGCGGTTTTAAATAATGCAATGCATATAAAAAGTTTTCATCATACCTGACTATAAAAAGGGGCAATAAATGTTAACTACTATCATGACAATGATGAAGAAGAAACAACAATGACAATGAGACAGGATAGTAAGATAACTAGCAAAACTCAGTCAGGAAGGGCTCAGTATCCATGACGCCCATACCTAAGAAATGCAAATGTGAGCCTTGGGCTTCTGATGCCCATCTCTAAGGAATGTAAATATAACCTTAGGAGGAAGGTACCAGATACTACAAAAATAAGACAAAAGGACAGCAAGGTCAATAATACCTGGACCCCTTCCCTCTTCCGCAAAATAAAAATAGTAGTTTACAGTCCTAACTCGGCATTTCATTTTCAGATGTCCCCTCCCATTTCGAGAGCTTTCCTTCTTTCAGTGGGCTTTCTACTCTTGGGTGTCCCCTCTCACTAGAGAGCTTTGTCTTTCTCAAGAAACTTCTGCTTAAGCTTTCCTGTGGAGTCCACTTCCTCATTCTTCCAGTGCATGACACAAAGTACCTCGAACAGCCTGGACACACATCAATTTTCCTGTTTCAATGAGATGACGATGATGATGATGATGATGATGATGATGATGTTATTGCGGCTGCTGCTACTATCACAATCACTACTAGTTGAGAAGGAAAAACAAACAAACAAAAAAACACTTATGTGGTTTCCTCATTCTCATTTCTGCTTTCTCAAGCTGGAAACTGAAATTTATTTAGAAAATTCCTAGGGAGCATGGATTCTTTCAAAAGTGGGAAAGAGCAGTTTCCACCCGCTGATGCGTAGGAGCACAATGAAATGGTTGCAGAATGAAATGAGAGAACTTCCAATCTCAAAGGCAGTGGGACTATTAGCAAGTGGACTCCCTCAAGTGCAGGTGAAGAAGGCAAGAGTCAGTCCCAATATTCTAACAAAAAATATGTTTCAGATAATCCAACCCAGCAGAGAGAAGCAGAGTTGGGAGAAGATAGAACCACTAAAGACTCAGAGCTAGACAATTTCAAAGGGACAAGGGAGGTATACACAAGTTGGTGCTGACCCAGGGAAAACAAGGGAGAAGAAGGTAAGAATGCTGGTAAAGTGGCCGCAAAGAGGAACAAGACTGCCAAATGGCCCGGGCAGAGAAGCCCAGACCTTAGCTAGAGAGCCAAAGATAAGGCCAGAAGAGAAGAGAGATCATGCAGATGGTGAGAATTCCACCATGAGTGACGCACACAATCTGCAATTACATCTCCTTAGGCCTTCCACAAAGTGGAGA
>PVKE010039089.1:0-15153 GCA_004027555.1 Craseonycteris thonglongyai
CTCAAAAATAATATTTGCTTATTTTGAGTGTTTTCCTAAAAAGTCAAATATTAATGCATATTCTGAAAGTTCCTAAGCATTCTTTTTCCTTTTGTCTCTGTTGCTGGGGATAACAATATTCATGTCACCAGGACTTTTATTTGGCTTCTCAATAATACCAATGTCAAGTTTGAGTATACAAACCCCTTGACAGAACTGCAGTTTCATTATGTACATTTTATCAAGCTCAGATCAAATGGAATACAAAGAACTTATGTAAAACACGGTTTTGACTTTGTGGATTTAACTATATAGCAAGAAGCACATTGATTCTTCATGCAAATGCCACAGGCTACTTAAACCCTAAATTGGTTTTGGTTTTGATTTTTTTTAAATAGAGCAATGTAGTATTTGTATGAGTCACATAGTTATTGTAGCAAGTGAAGAAAATTGATGCAAATAAAAAGGAGAATAAATAAATTTCCAAGACCTTCTAAGGCCTACCATCAGAACAGTCATTTAAAATATATATGTGATTTAACTAAAATATTACATATAATATAGCCAGTGCTTCAGGATCAATCATTTCCTTTTCCATTTCTTATTCAAGAACTGGCAATGATTTTAAAATAAGTAGAATAACTAACTCTGCAGTTTATTTATATATGATACAAACAGAATTAAGACTAATTTATTTATTCTATGTGTTATATACCTTTGATACAAAACTAAAGTTTTCCTTATTTAATAGACTCCCCTTTAAACTACATTTAGGTAACTAACAATAAAAAACATTTTAATTTTTCTTATTGCTCTGTTTTCAGGTTTATCATATATGCAAAAACAGAAATTTGTGTGGCTAAAATCATGAATTTTTAAAACAATGACTAATTATAGTATAATAGCTATCTACTTCTGCCTTTAAACAACACTGCTTCTTATTGTCCTGCATTTCTTCTGTGCCTTAAAAACTATTGGTGAAATATTTTCATATCCAAGGAAAAGGAGACAACTGATCACCTTAATAATGTTACAAATTGTATGGAGTTGAAGCCACCGGGTAGAGTTTTTGATTTATGAACTGTAGAAAGCCAAAGTCAAATAATGCTTTCTTTAACATAAAATTCAAACAACATACATAAAGGTTTTATCTTAACAATTGCTTATAAAAGGAAATGCAAGAATGAAAATTATTTTAGATGAAAAACTAACATAAGCTAAATCCATATTGTCTATAATTATATACTTTTTTATTTCATTTTTTTTCCACCAACATAACACCTATGCTTCAGTCAAACTGGACACCTTACTTTATTCTAAAAAAATGACTTGAATTTTTATTCATTCTATCTTATTGGAAAATATATACAATTTGGGACTAGGTGTTTTGTGATCTATTTCTTCACCCAGTTGGAGTCTTCCCTTCATTTGGAATGCTCACAGCACTTTATAAGAATGGAATATGATACAAAAGAAGGACTCATATTAAGTATTACCTTCTATAAAGCCTTTCTAGACTCATCTAGTGTGCTGAATTTTCCTAATTACTCCTCATAGTATCGGTCATCTCTCCTTTTTATCCTAATGAGATTCCACACCTATTTCTATTTTAACATTTAAAACAACCTTCAGCAATTATTCATTTATCTACCATTATGTTTCACCAGAGTGACATTATTCATAAATAGGACCATCTCAAAATCTCACAGAAAAGTTAGTAAAAGTTGCATGAATAAACATGGCCCTTGTCTTTAAGATCCTTTATTCTAATTAAGTGAATAGAAATAAAAACATCTATAGTAAAAATGAAAATAGATTTAGTTTTTGAAAACACATATCTAAAAACAGTTCAAGGTAATAATAGAACAGGTTGTCATGCAGTGCACAGCTCTGCAGGAGGAATTGATTAAGTTAATAAATGCTATCAAAGCTGATGGAAGCAAAGATTGCTTTGTGGCAGGGTGGTCAGGGAAGGCCTTGCAGAAGAGGTGAGACCTGAGCGCCACAGTATAGGCTGAGTTGTTTGTGAGCAGTGCAAAGGGCCTTCTGGGAAGGGAGCCAACTCGAATATCAGCATTCTGTGAAAGTGGTGACTGATTCAATTAGCTGGAGCAGTGGGTCCTTTCGAGAAGAAAGATGAGAAAAGGAAGTTATCCTGCTTTTACATTGGGAAGAGCCTCTAATGAGTGACTAAAGAGATTTTTTTTTAATATAGTCTTCTAAAATGTTATTTATAATAGCATAATCAGAGTAGTCATTTAGAAAGATGAATTTCCCTTTGGAGTGCAAAAGGGTTAGGAATTAGAGTGAAAGATGGGTTGGAGGATATGAACTGAAAGGCTATTCTAATATGATACATATTATCAGTACAGATGTACAGTAGGATAACTTGTAGAAAAAGAAATAAATTCAAACATCATTGTCATAAAGATTAATAATTCACAGAAACTCCAAGACTAAAGGGATATTGGGCTTGAGGGACAGACAGAGCAAAAGGACAATGGTTAGGTTTCAGGTCTTTGGAAAGTGAAAATTTTAGAATCACTAGAAGATAAGAGAAATCAAAAGACTAAGGAGTTTTTTTTAAGAGGAAAAGCTGTTTCATTTCAGACATGCTAACTTTGAGTTGATGGCAGGCTAATCAAGCAGAAATGCTTGGCAAACAATTGGAAAAGTAGACCTTTGTGTGAAAAGAGGGCTAGATATTTAGTGGGTATCATTTTCCCAGATGAAGGTTTAGTCCTAAAAATAAATGTATGTCAAAAAAAGAGTATCTTGAAAGATTATGTTAGACTTGAAAATGATAAAGTATCCATGTTTAAGAGACATGAGAGTGGGTAAGAATGAAAGCAAGAGACAGAAGTCTGATCAGAGAAAAAGCAGAAGGGCGAGTAGAGTTAAATGGCAGAAATCAGGGGTGGATGAATTTTCAGGCAGAAGAATGTGGGGGAACAGAGACCTCAGTGGTGCCCCAAGAACAAGGAGATTTAGGACCCAAAGAAGTCACTGATCTTAACACTCAGGAGGTTAGGAAGCCTAAAGAAAGCAGGTTAAAGCAGCAAGTGCGAGGAGTATGGGAAAGAAGAGTTGTTGAAGCAATAGAAGCAGAGGCTTTCCCCATCACTCTACTAGAAAGTATGAAAGTGAAAAGAAAGGGAATTAGCTAGAAAGAAAAATAAGATTTAGAGAAGGGCCTTAAAAAGAAGAGAAACCCGAACATTTTTATACAAAGTGGGAAAATATAAAGTGAAGGTAATCCTAAAAATTTCTGGATAAGTTAAAAAAAAATTTTGATGGAGTAAACACACTGCTTGTAAGAGAAAATTTATATTTAGTAGACAAGTTTATGTCTTTCTCCAAACTAACAATCTTTAAGGAATATAGACTAATGAAAACCTTGCACTTCCTTTGCTTGCCTGAAATACTTTCAGGTGTCCACAAAATGCTAGGAATCAAAATTTTTAATTTCTATCCAATTGTTTTATATGTCTCCTAAATACAATTGACTATCCATTAATCAGAACAGAAGACACAAGCACGCTCAAGCAACTGGCCAAAAGAATTGAAGAAACAATACATTAAATAAAAGGTAAAATAAAATCTCAGCATGTTATGCAGCTGCATATCATGTAAGACCCAACTTTACATGACTGGCCTAGGACCTCAAAGCAAGCTATTTGTTCATTTTTCAAAAAAGCTACATGAAAATTTGTCAGTACAGCATCATTTACCAATGTAAATCCAAAACTATCCACATCCACTTCTGATCTTGTCCTAGCCACATCATCAAATCCTCATGATCCTGATATGACGTCTACCCAGTAAACCTTCCACCCTTACTGTAATGGTTTTAAGTGTGTATATGTGTGTTTTTTTCTAAATTACTTGTTAGTGAAGTTCATTAAGTTTAAAAATTTATTGACCGCCATTTAACTCAAATTGCACACTGAATTCACAAAGCTGCTTTTTTAATAAAACTTTGTTACATTAAGTTGAACTTGTCTTTATCTCATTGAAAGCTCTCAAGAATTCTATAAAGTAGGGATTATTATTAATTTCTATTGAGGCATTTGAGGCCAAGTAACTTGCTTAAGGCCTCACATAATAGTCTATACTACTAAAGTTTTTCAGACCTTGAGCAAGTTACTTGACCTCTTATGCCTTAATTGATTGCACATGTAAGATACTAATAATCCTTACCTTATATAAATATATGATATATAGAGATAAATGCATAGCATGTGCAATATAATTGATATGGTTAAAAGCATAATATAATGCAATATAATATATATCTACATAGACAGAGAGTAAGAGAGGAAATTATTCTTCATATTACCTCAAGAAATGCAACTTTAAAAATAAAACACTGCCTTTTTAATGGCCAAAAAAAATGAGTCCTTCAGAGTAGTGTGGTAGAGGAATAAGGAGCCCTACACTTGCAGTTCTAAGAAACTACTTGAAGTTCTAACTTTTATTCATGATCTTGAGTTTAGTTTTTACATATTAAAGTAAAGGGTTTAGATTAAATGATTTCAAAAGCATCTTTTAGAGCCAAAATTCTGTGTTTCTCAGCTCAGTTTGTGTTGTATTATTTTATGTACTAAGCTAGAATTACAGGGAAAGTTAAATTCTTATATCATAAAGCCTCTAAATTTCTTTGACTGTTATATAGATTATAGGTAGAAGAGAACTCTAAAAGACTTCTGAGACTATTTAAAAAGATTGTTAAAAATTGAGGTCTTTGAAATTGAAGAGTCCTATAGTCTACATTTATTTTTAATTCCTATAATTCCTTTTTTATTTCTTTTTATAGAGACAGGAAAATTAAAGGTCAGCGTAAAAGTAAAAGAAACATCGCAACATTTAGCTTGTCTTAGAATACCTATTTCAAACATAAAAAAAAAATTAAAAGGAAGCAACAACAGCTAATGTTGGTGGGCTAGAAATTTTGCTTAAGTTAAATTACAGTTCTACATGGGAGGAGACTGTGAATTGATCAAGCCTACACAGTTATCAACAGACAAAAATATGATGCAAATTCAAATGTTTCAAGGTTTTCTTAGCCTTGGCCATAACCATTTGCTGCCGAAACAAAGTAATTGCTCTTCTTCCTCTTTCAGAGTAGGTTAGCTCATTCCTAGTCTCAGGAGGTAAGTACTTATTTTTCTAAGGTAATCACTTAATAACATTGGCCTCTCTAATCTTCCAAATTGTGAGTTTAGTCATGGGCATATGATATAATTTGAGCCAATAAGGGAGCTAGATTTTCTAGGAGATCTCCACTCATCCTTTTTTAAAAAAATTGGCATTTCTTGTTTTCCCACTGGGTTGAGTGGTTTGAAAATGCTTGGTACACTTTGTTTTATGATTATAAGGAACAAGCCTGAAAAATAATTGCTAAAATAGAAACAATTTCTGCGCAAGAAGATGGAAACAATTTGAAAGAATTTGAATCCAACCATTATTTATCTGCCAAATTAATGTTGGAACTGAACAAACTCTGGCTGTCTATTTATGTGGGATAGTATTAAATACTCACAGTGTTCTAGCCACTTTTAAGTGGGATTTACTGTTATTTTCAGTCTAAAGAATTATTATAGCTTACATTTACTACATTGTACAAAGTCACTCATGGATCTTTCTTCTCCCAATATATTGTCTCATAGGAATTCTCTGTGATTCGTCTTCTGTAATCCAATTCCCTATGCTATTCTTTTCCAAAATCTGCTACTATCGTTTTCATAACTTTATTAAAAACTTCCTTATAGGGACAATTTGTCATCAAACTTACCCTTTGCCTTTTTTGCCTTAGTTACTACCTGGTCTTAGCTTTTCAGTAAGGAATTACTTCCCCAACGTCCAACGTTGTAATCATTCACTTTTACTTACTGCCTTAGACCTAAGTCCTTCCACCTTCCTAACATTTAAATATCGATGCAGAGAGGTATCTAATATCTACCATTTCAAAAGTTTCAACTACCTTATTTCCCCAGTCTTCCATCGCCTCTGCCGAGAAATCTTGAATTATCATTCCAACTGTCCAAATCTTCAACAACAACATTCAAGCTTCTCATTATTTTTGGAAAAAAACTTCAGAATCTATAGGCTAATTCAGAATCTTTAATAGACCTTTTCTACTTGACCAACATGACTTCCATGCTTCCTAAATTTATTACTTTCCTATTATCCATACAGCTATTCCTCATCATCTATAACCTCCATTAAATTGCCTATCTCACTACCACCCCTACATTCCCAGAAAAAGACCTGACTCTAATGTAACAGCCAAAAATGAAACACTCAGGTGAGAAAAAAACCCGTTACCTTCCACCATACCTACTACAAATTCAGCTGCACCTTATGTATTCTTCCTCCTCACTGGAAAACAATGTAACAATAATCTAATTTTTTCCTCCCCTAGATCTCACCCTCTTCTGCTTCCTAAAGGAACTGGCTCACTTGATTATTTTCTGATTTGTTTTCATATCCTCAATCTTTCTCTCTACTGGCTCTTTTTCATCAGCATGCGCATGTACATGCACGCACACACACACATACTGTCAAGTTCTTAAAAGGTAAAAGGTGAAAACATCCGTAGTGTGCTGAATAATAGCTTCCAAAGATAACTTGGTCCTAATCCCTGCCCCCTGTGAATGTTAACTCAAATGACTGAAGGAACTTTGCATTAATGATCTGGATGGGCCCTAAATTTAATCAAAGAGGAAGACAGTGAGGGATTTGGAGACAGAAGAAGAAGGTGATGTAAGAACAGAAGCAGAGGGAGGAAGATGACTTGATATGAGGAAGGGGTAAAAAACCAATTTGCAGGAGGTTTCCTGAAGCAAGAAAAGGCAGGGAAATGAATTCTTTCCCAGAGCCTCCAGAAAGAGCCAACCCTGCTGTCACCTTTGTCTGATCGCTAAGACTCACGTCAGACTACTGGCTTCCAGATCTGTAAGAATAAATTTGCGCTCCTTTTAAAACCACTAAGTTTTTATTTATTTGGAAATTAATACACTATCCTCCAATTCCACACATTATTCTATCTACTCCCTATCCATATGTCTGCATGTATAGAGGTGAATATTTCTTCAAGACCAGATTTCTTATACACATAATAATAATATTCATAATAAAGATTATATTAAAGCAGATCTAAACATTTGCACTTTTTCCATTATGTCACATTCTTATAAAAATATTGCAATTGAAAAATGTGTATTAAACCAGTCTGGGGACGTTTAATTGTCAAATAAACCGCTGGGAATGTTAAGGTCCCCCATTCCATTGTTTTTAAACTGCTACCATCACCTGAGACATCACAAAACAGACTGCTGATTAAATAGAACAATGGAATATATAAGCATCCAGATTTCATTTCTGTACATAACTAGGACTATTGTCTTTTAATAGAAGTATCTTTGATTAGATTCTGCTTTGGGGATAAGTGGTCTAGTGATGTTATATTCAAGCTTTAACTTGAATATTGAGCAAAAGGCAGACTGATTAACAAACAAATAGAAATGTTATCAAATGGGATTTTGAGTATATCCATTGGTCAGGTTGCTCATATTAGTCACATTTACATACATAGAAGAGATGCAAAAAAGCTTTACAGATTTTTTTCATGCTGATTATTAGGTA
Organism: Craseonycteris thonglongyai; assembly: GCA_004027555.1. Classification (NCBI taxonomy): domain Eukaryota; kingdom Metazoa; phylum Chordata; class Mammalia; order Chiroptera; family Craseonycteridae; genus Craseonycteris; species Craseonycteris thonglongyai. The sequence continues at coordinate 7,627 of PVKE010039089.1, forward strand.
TTAAGAAATGACTTTATGAACAACTAAATTACAATATAATTAAGATTAGTTTTAGGTTTCCTGTTCTCAAGGGGCTCCTTAAATCTCTTAAGATCCATCATTCTTAATTAGAATTGTTCTTATGATTTATACTGATATCAACCCTAGTTAACTGATTTCAAGAAGAGAAGTATATAGTATAAAACTACACATGAGGAAAATCCTTTTAAAGAGATATCTTAACGAATTAACTACTACTTAATCATTTTTATTTTGTAATTAGGCTAACATAAAAATACCCTAAGAATTTACTCAGGATTCTCACTTCAGCTCCTTCAAGGAATTTATAGAACGCTTTAAGATCATGTGGCTGGCTATTTGTTGTGATGGATATTTGTATTTAACTTGGGAAGAAGTTTCACTGAGGCTCTCTCTCCTTAGGTCTGATTTCCCAGCTTCTCACCATTTCAATACTTCATGTGGATTGACTGAGAGCCTTGGCCAAAGCTCAAAAAATATATTATTTGTTAATTAATGTATTTAAATACATAGATTTCCCCTAAGAAGGGCTCATGGACCTAGCGATAAAAGAACAAAGGTGATTCAGTAGCTTAGGCAATATACACAAATTTCTTACAGATGATATAGTTTCAACTGGTAAATCTACTATGATGATAAAAGTGGTAATTTCAGATTTCCCCAGGGGACTAAGGAACCATTGATGGCAATAAGGCAATAATTTTGTAGTATGACAAAATCAACATCATTACCTAAACAAATAGATGGATTTAGCTTCCGTCTTTGAAGGCAATAGATTATGACCAATTCCTGACCTGTTGAAATGAACAAGCAATGAAACTCAGTTTATATATTTTCTTCTTGATATTTATGCTTAACATAATAAAAACTAAAATTCTAATGAATGGAATTCAGTGAAATTAATAATATAAATGCACAAAAGCATCCACTACCTTTTGTTCAACCACTGAGGGAGTAATAAATAAAGACAGAAGTTAGAAATAGATTCTATCATGCAAGCATATTTTATTCTAAATACATTTTTAACTAATTCTCTTTTAATTGATGATAAACTCATATAAGATTTAAAGAAAATTAGTACGAATAATAATTATGTTACATATTAGTTAAAATTCTCTTTCTATAGTACTTTTCCATTGTCTATGTATTATCAATCAATACACCAAAAGTTACAAATCCTAAATGCCAAATTCCTACATAAGACTTATAATTTTCATGAAATATAGAAATCTGTCTGCATTTGATAAGTAATTTTCAAAGGATTCTTATAGCAAAAAAGTAAAAGAATCTTGTTGACATAAACCCCCATCAACTTCCTGAACTACAAACAATAATGTTATTTATATTTGTCTTCAGAAAATGGTAAACTTGCAATTTATAATTATAGAAATACTTTTTTAAGAAAAGAAAAAAAAATTATTCTTTTTTCATAAGGGATAAAATTTACATGGAAAAATAAAAAGCACAATTCTAATCAGGTAGTTATGAATGGTTATTAACAACATAAAGTTATATATTTGCTGTTGTTCAGCTGTATTGTGACCTTTAAGAATATAGATAGGTTTTAATTTGCATAAGTTATTACTATTTTATTTTTAAATGTGTACCTGTTTAATTTCATTGACTAATAGAAGCTTTTGCATATTACTTTAGCCTTTCATAATTTTTTTTATAATTTTTAATCTAGTAAAGAAAATGCTAATGAATACTCAGCCATCCAAAAGAAAGTTTATTTTTATATATAATGAAAAGCTAGGCATCCAAAGTGATGTTAAAATAATTTGTTATAATACAATATAAAACTGTATTACATAAAATTGTATTTTTCTTTTTTGGAATTATAAAACATAGTCAATGTAAAAAAACAGAAAATTTTATATTCTTTACTTCTACCATAAAGGAATATGCAAAACAGTAGACTAACAAGCACATATTTTTGCAAGGATATTTATTATTGAAAACATTTATTTATAGGAAAATTTAAAAGCTGAACACTGCTTCTTTTATTTAATGTTTTGAAGCATTACCCTTACTAAGGATTATTTGATTGTTTTAATTTTGACTCATCTAACGTTGATGTGTCTGTGAACATAATCACTTATAGAATATCCAGTATACGAGCTAATTCAAATTAGGTTTGAAATAAAAATCTCAGCCTAGTTTCTAAATGCTTCTTGGGTTTTATCAGAATGTTTTGTCATGCTGGGCATGTACATCTTCCTGTGTAATATCAGGCCAGCTTCCTGAATAATGGGGAGCTTACATTATAATGTATCTCCCTAAAAGAAGTTTATTCCTTACAGATGTCATATTTAAGAAATTTCAAATATACATTTTGAACCCACTGACTTCTCCTTTCCAAGATAATTGCCTACCCAGGATGTTGAAGGAACAATTTTAAGGATCTAATCTGGCAATTGGTCTTTAGAGATGTTACTAAGAGCAAATGAAAACAGCAAACTCTATAAGAAATGAAGAGCAGGTGTTCTTTCAATTAGAAAGAAATGAGAAGTTTCAGATAATGAGACTATGATGAAAACTAGCGGAGGGTATGGTATACACAACACAAAGCTAAGGTTGGTGTTCTTCCCGCAGGCTCATCTGCATGCTTCCTTAATTAAATGAGCGGTTAGTTTGCATCTTTTAACATTTAATCTTGAAACAACCCCCTCTTTCCATCTATAAATAATGACGATGTAGATTGCTGAATATGTAAAACACTGAGAAATTAGTTTATGCCTCTTACTTAAATGAAGTAGATTGTAGTATTTTGTAGAATTAAACTAGATATATCAGAATTACAATTAAGATAATCCTTGCTTTTAAAGATATTAGTATGTGAAGAGTTTGCATTTGTATAAATCTTCTACTTTATGAAAGTAGTTACACGTAGACTGTATATAAAATAATTTTCCTGAAATTCACCATATTTGTGGTATCCAAAAGATGAAATGTAAAGTTTCAGGAAAATTCCATTATCTGAATATAGCACAAACTATTGAAATCTTGCTGAACTCATTATTTTTACAGGCACTGTTTTACTTGCTGCAGGGGAAGTCTTGATTTCAGATTTCTGTCTAGAGCACATATGCACCCATAACTATCTATCTAGCAGGGCCTGTAGGTGTTTACGGGTGCATTTAGACACTTAATGGTTATTTGGGGTGATTAGGCCAACTGGGTTTGAGGCTATCATGAAGTCTGCCATGGGTCTGTTTTAGCACAATAGGAGCAGCAAACAGAAGCTTTCTTGGTCCGAATTACAAAGCTTCATCACCAAGACAAGCTGAACTGAACCATTTGCTGCAGCAGCCTGACCCTTCTAAACTCTGAGCTGTTTTGGTGAGTTCTGGAATAGTAATAAACTATTAATGCTAACGTTCACCCATTAAAGGAACCAAATGTGCTTTAATCAATAATATACCCATGAAACACTTTTTTCAAAAAACAAAAATACTCTGGGACATGGGGGAGGTCTATGTGCAAACTATGATAATGATAAGGCAGTAGAAACTTCAATCCCAAGACAGAAATATCAGTTAATATTCTCAAGAATGCCATTTTCTCTTCCTTATGTTTGAGTATCAGAAGTGCGTCCTGGCCCACAGATTGAGCCTTCCCTCATCAGCACTGTACCTTTAATGTCCCCTTGCAGTTTAAGAAAAAGTGGAGCTAATGTAGCACAGCAACACCCAGAACATCTCATGTGTGGCCCCATCTATTCTGATATCCATTCCTACTAGCATGTACCCCCAAACCAGTAATTGTATTCTCTGGGGATAAATTTGAACTCAAAGGCATTTTCAGTTTCAAGAAAAAGGAAGTTTTACTGTATTGTTTTATTTAATTCCCCAATTTTTCTAAAAATAGTTGGACATATCAAAGATCCTTTGCAAGTTTTGTATAAATATATGGATTTCACAGAAAACTATCACACACACACAACGACATAGATATCACTATTGTTATTAATTTGCTATTAAAGAAAATACAGAAAACATCATGTTACTTCAGATTCCTGGAATTTTATCTTCTATATGCCAAGTACTTTAAAGAAATAAAAGGATAAAATATAGTTATAGCAGTTGCAACTATAGTAGAAATAGACTTACTGACAGATATAATGCTAGAATTGAAAGAGAATAAAATATATCTATTCTTGAACCATCCCCTTGTATGCCAGGCTATCAAAAAATTGTGGAAATATTTTTGGCCAGGAGGGAAGATTAAAGGATAAAGAATCCTATCACCATAGTGAAGACAATCTCTTGGGAGGACTGATAGACTCTCTCTTTACATTTCAGGCATCCTGTCCTGCTTACGTATGTACAGTTTTGAATAAATTTGGTAGGATCAAAAAAGTGACTATTATAAAAGCTAATATAATAGCTCACTGAAGAGGGTTAAGAAATGAACTCATGGGAAAGCTGGGTAAAGCACTCGCTTTGAAGCCCCGAGGACCGAGGATCGAATCCCGGCCCATGCGGACCCACATGCGGAACTGGGGTGTGCCCCCAGTTCAGTTCTTGCCGGGACCTATGCAGGAGGCTCCTGGCCCAGTTCCTGCCCTTCGCAGCCCTGTGCCCACCTGTGGAGTGAAACTATATGGAAAACTGATGTCAACTATGGAGACGGCTCTGGGCCCTTCCGTTTCTCTCTGTCTCTTTCTGTCTCTGTTTGTCTCTTGTCAAAAATCAATAAATATAAATCTTTAAAAAAAAAAAAAAAGAAATGAACTCATAGAACTAACTTCTTGAAAATTTCAGTGGTAGTTTAAGTCTGAGTCCCATAACCAGAAGGCTGGATTCTCAATGATGACTAATTACACCAACTCAGGAAGGTCTATAGTAAAGCTTCTTACTCCCCCTTTTTGTCCCCCATTGCCCCAAAACCAACACTGAAAAATATGGAGAGGAACATCATCAGCAATGCCCTTTCTCTCTCTCTCTCTCTCTCTCTCTCTCTCTCCTCTCTCTCTCTCTTTTCCTCATTGCAGGCACTCACTTTTTTTCTACTTAGCATTTTAAAACTATCACATTACACAAACTATTCTGCCATGTATAATAAGCACCATTTTGCCCAAATTTGTGAGGGAAAACTAAGGATGAATGTTATTCATGGGTAGTAATAATTCTGTATCTATAATTCTGTATCTATATAAATGTTTTTAATTCTTTTATTTATGTTCATGAGTTAAAAGTGTAACTCTAGAAATTAATAATAATATCTGTATGCAAAATAATACTGTGAAATACAATAATCACTTTTTTAATATAAAAAATTTTGTATATAAAATTTCTTGTACCTTGTGTCTGTTCTTGGGTTTTGCATTTATTTGTTACATAAAATTTTGTGTACCATAATATGTTAAAAAATGCCAACATTTCTTTATAATACAAAAAACAAGTGCATAAATATAAACAAATAAATATTTTAACTGAAAGATTAAAACAAAATATTTTTTTTCCTGAAAGTTTAGGCCATAAACGTGGATGCACATTATACATGGGAGCATATCATACATGGCAAAATATGGTAGCTTGTCTAGTTATACAAAGTAAAAAATAAAATTCTCCTGTATAAAGTCTTTGAGCAAAGTGAAGCAATAACAAATAAAGTTTACAAAACAAGGGCTCTGCAAACTGATGTGGTCTGAGTATCAGAACTAACGAAAGTGTCATTTTAATTCTACTTCCATAAATATACATGCAATAAATTCTATGCAAACTATAGACTATTGATTGTATAATATGAATATATTTTAATAAAATTTTGATTTTCCATTATATTACATTTTGCTTTGCCTCCTGTGTTGAGAGAGAACCTTTATAATATAACCTCTCTTTTTTTTCTTTTTCTTCTTTTGTTTGAAAGGTGAGAGAGAGAAGTGGGGAGAGCTCAGAGCATTCTCCACAGTTGTATACTATTAGTTGTGACATAGTTTCATTCCACACAGGTGGATATGGGGCCTCCCGGGATAAGAACCAAACTGGGGGGCCTCCCTCATGGGAAGTGGGAACCTTCATCACTATTTCTGTGGTTAACAGTTGTGCCACAGCAGTTCAGCATATGGGTTTACATGGGCCAGGGCTGGGATTCAATCCCTGGACCTCAAGGTTGCAAAGCAAGCACCCAACCTGCTAAGCCAGGGATTCCCAACCCCAAGCGCGCAGGCGCCATGGCGCCCGCGGCCCGATTTGTGTGCGCCCGCCATTATTGGACTGCATCAGAAGTTTTTCATAAACACTATGCAAAACTATAATTTATTTTTATACATTTGTTAGAATTTTAAAATATTGTTTGAGTATCTACACAGGTTTATTACATTCGTTGGTATGCTTGCGATATCGTATGTATAAGTGTTTCCCTAGCTGTCGCCTTTGTACATGTCGCGTCTTGTGTAGCCGCTGCGCTCTTTAAACTCTCCTCCCCCCAACCGGGAGGCGCCAAGTTGCCGTTTTGATTGCGGTTGCTGGACTGATCGGGTCGTGACGGTTAGCTAGGTTTTGATATATTCGATTTTAAACGAACTAAAAGCGAGGTAGGTAATCTATTATTATGGTGGCAATTTGATATGATATTGTAGTTCTATAACTATTTTTATTTTTTTAGTCCTAAAATGAGTGGACCAAATAAGAGAAAACGAACCTATAATTTTAACACAGACTGACTTTGTTGATATCACATCTGCATATCAAGTCTCTCGTGCACTCTCCATATATGAGGAAAATGCTAGGTAACAATGAATTAAACGTGTCATTATTTATTGAGACCCTGCAAGTGCTTCAAAAACAGTTTGAAGAGAGATTTCTGCGGTTTACAAATATCGAGCTAATTGTCTCCTTCTGTATCAATCCTTTTACTTGCCAAATAAATGTCATAGAACTAGCCGCATGTATTGCAGACCTTGTTCAGGGGAAAGCAGAAGAACTAGAGTTAGAAATTTTGAACCTTAAGAACGATATTTTGCTAAAATCCTTAATATCAGAGGACTTATGGAACATAGTGGACAAAGAAAGATGGGATCCCATTTTTTAAAAAAGCGGCATATAAAATTAAATCATTTTTCGGGTCAACGTATTTATGCGAATCTTTGTTTTCAAACATGAATTTAATAAAATCACGATATAGATCTCGACTTACTGATGGGCATCTTAGTAATTGTTTGCTAACAGGGTTGTCGTCATACTCTCCTAATTACGAGGCACTGGCCAATGAAATGCAACACCAAAGATCACACTGACAGATTGTTTTTATTTATGTTTTCTTTTATGTTTTTTTAAATGATTTTATTATATGTGTGTTTTTTATTTACTTTGTATTATGTTTTGTATATATGTTTCTTTGTGTGTATATAATTTGTACAATAAATTTATTATTTTTAAATTATTTTTGTTTATTATTTTTTATTCTTGTTCAATAATAAATATCCTTAGAAATAGCTGGTGCCCGCCACCCTACCGATATTTTAGAATGCGCCCTAGGGTATAAAAAGGTTGGGAACCCCTG
>PVKE010039090.1:0-15164 GCA_004027555.1 Craseonycteris thonglongyai
AACTGAACTGGGGGCACACCCCAGTTAAACATATGGGTCCACCTGGGCTGGGGCCAGGGTTTGATCCTCAGGCTCCGGGCTGCAAAGCGAGCACTTAATCTGCTGTGCCATCCCAGCTTCCCCCTCAAAGTTATTTTGTGTGAACTCATTAGTTGTTCTATTTAGGCAAAATTAGAACCAATGACATTTGATAATCATCTCTTTTTTAATGAAGTGGCTAACCATTATCTAGCATTAGAAATATTTTTGTACTTAGTGCAGAACATAATCTGTAGTTTTACACTGATTTGGCCACAAGGCATAGTGTCAGAAGAGTGATTCTGCACTGTAGGGACAGATGTCAACCTGTCTAGAGGTTAAGTTGAATAACTGCTTTTTCCCCTCTTTACAGGTGGGTACAGCTATCATTGCCTTCTGCTTAGCAAAGTTTATTCTTGCCAATTTCTAGGAACTTGGCCCCCAAGTCTTCAGTCCTCTAGTTCTTATTCCGTCTCTCTCCAAACAATGTCTCTCTTAGGAAGCCCCTCTGTTTAGAGGCAGAGGGGAAGGTAGCATGTATAACTGCATATGAGCATAGGCATACAGTGACTGTCCTATAAATGCTAGCAATCTGTTGAACACTCAAGATTATAGAAATCTTAGCAGTTTTGCTGATGCTTCATACACAAGCAGCTGTTGTTTCTTGGTCGCCTGATTAAATATGCTACAAAATTTCTCCCAAGAAAATCTCACCAAAGTTGATTCCAGCAAATCCTTCATAACGTCTCCGCTAGCAACTTCAGTTTCTAAGCACTTCAAAGAAAAGACCCAATCAACAGCAGTTCTTTCGAGAGGGCTGCTCTTTTTCCTTTTAAGATTAGGCAGGTATAACAGCTGACCAAGTGTTCCAGTCTTGGCTCTGCCATTAACCAGCCATCACTCAGTGTTTCCAAAATGCAGTTTTGAACATTTCAAAGAGACATTACATGGATTGAAATGTGTTTTTGACAATTTATCTCTCTCCATATATATCTGTATCCACTTTTATAGTATACATAAATAAGCAAAAGAATTATGAGCTACATATTTAAACCCAAATTTAGAAAAATACCTCTAGCCAAGTCTAAAGCTATAAAAAAATCAATGTTACATTTATGAAACTGACCACCTATAAATCATTTGCTGGGGAAGTCAAATCAAAGGTCTACATAAAATGTGTTTTGCCAGGCTGTTCACAAGACTAGGGTTCTGCCTAAGTTTATGCGAGAGTTTTGGGAACTTCTCTGATATTCAGTGTTTAATCAACTTTCACATCTCAAATGAGATGTCAGTTCCTCCAAGACTTAACTAAATTCCTCAATCTGTCTCATATATTTTTCATTTATGCATTTATGGTCCCTAATAGTTATCATCATTATGTTTGTTTAATTTTCCATTAAAATGTACTTTTAAAAAAGATTTATTGTTTGAGAGAAAATGAGAGAGAGAGAGAAGTGGGGAGGGCCCAGAAGAGTCTTTATAGTTGTACATCATTAGTTTGTGACATAATTTCATTCCACACAGGTGGATGTGGAGCCACATGGGGCAGGAACCAAACTGGGGGCCTCCCACATGGGAGATGAGAATCTTTGCTGCTGAGCCATCCCAGGAATTACCAGTTGTGCCTCAGTTTAACATATAGGTTTGCACGGGCCAGGGCCAGACCTAACAGTTGTAAGGCAAGCACTCAACTGACTGAGCAATCCCAGCATCCCCATTAAAATGTACTTTTAAGAAATCAACCATTCTGTTTTGATCATTGTGTCTTTAGCCCTTACCACAGTGCTTGATACATATTATGCTCTCAATTAAAAAAGTAAATTATTGAACAAAGTATTGAAATTTTATGTGTAAAACATATTACTATCTTAGAAGTGGTACACATAAATCACAATGTCACATCATAGTAACTGACTTTATAATGTGTCATAGGGAATGCACCATATTTTCTCTTTTGCCACAAGACTTTTATATATGCTGTTCCCCAAGCCTAAAAAGCTTTCCACAGTGAATTCATTAGTGTTTGCTACTCTCCATTCCAACATGGTGATGTTGACTCTTCCTCAGGCCCCCTTTCTTGACCACTGACAAATCCAAATCCACCTAGTGCGTGCTCTGTATATCCACTAACCTCTCTCACAGCACTCATAATCTTCAAAATGTTATGTACATATCATTGTACAAATATCTGTTAAGTAAGTGTATGTTCCCCCACTAGACATGAAGCCCCATCATGGCAGGCGCCCCAAATGGTCTTGCTGATCACTGCATCCCCAGGGGCTAGCAGTGTGCCTAGCCTATGAACGAATCCAATAATGATATGCTGAGTTAATGAATAAGTGACTAACTTCTTATACATAAAATTAGAGATTTAAAGAGGAAGAAATTATCAACAATACTCCCATCTTGTTCAGGGAATAGGATATACTGTAAGTCTTCACTTAACATCACCGGTGGGTTCTGCAACTTTAAATGACATGATGTGTATAAATGAAAACAAGTTTACTGTAGGCCAATTGATATAAATAAAAGTTAAGTTCCTAGGGTATCTCATCAACATTGTAAGGAAAACATGTTGAGTGAAATGACATTATTTGAGGACCTGCTGTATTTTATTTACCAATAAGGTCTACACTTATAGAAATGTGAAAGGGAATTCACTAGATTTTAACAATTGGTGGCAATGATCTACTCAGAGTATATATAGTTTGTTATTGTTTATTGTATTTGCCTGGTCATCCAGAAACCTTCTGATTTGTCATTTGATCCTCTTCATTAATATACGCAACAGGAAAGAACATCCTGTGCAGATACTCAGAGTTGAGTCATCTTCCAGACACATCCTCTACTATTGATTAATCAATTTATAAATCAGTTCCTTGAGTTTAGTTACTAGGAGATGATAATCAAGAGGCAGGTGACATTCATGGGCATATCCATCCACTCATCCGTGTATTCATTTTTCATATATTTCTAGAATGCCTACTATGTGCCAGCACTGTGCCAAGGATTCTTTTGGCGTGTGTAACCCCGTGTAAGGGCTTAACACTGGGCTTGGGCTGATACAGTAATTGGGAATCAGTGTCTGTTTTCTCACTGTACTGTTTCCTTGGAAACTACAGAGTTAAGATAAATGTGGAATGCTGGGTCTGCCTCATTGCACCTGGATTGAGATTGCTGGGGTTGGGCGTGCAGGCCTTGGCATTATGTAAATAGAGATGTAAAAGGGCACCGGAAAATTAAGGAGTCAAAATGGCCCACATATTTCTTGGTTCTTAAGCGGAGATAGCCATGCTCATGATAAGTGGGGGTGGGGAACTGAAGACTGGGAACTCGGGTAATTGCAGGCCCTCCCTGGAGATGGTTCATCAACGCTGAACTCCTGTCTTATAAAATGAAATAAACTCAGATGAGATTGAAGCCTATTTGTGGCTCATGCAATTGACTGCCTTCCCAAGCCTCTAACCTTGCTACGTTCGTCTAGTGACAAAGTGTGGAACTGAGTTTTCGTGCCAGAGCTATACACCTTCACCTGGGAAGTCTCACCTCACATCTTGCTGGCCTTTCTCTTTTGCTCTGTCTCCTTCATCGCAACAGACTATGCTCATAACAGTTTAAGATCAGCATCCCAATAAGAGACAGACCTGCACTCGTATCTCAGCCCCACTGCTTTCTGACTCTGTAGCCTTGACAGTGATTTAACATCTTACAGTAGGTTCTCTTCTGCAAAATAAATTCACCCAGAGGAACAGTAAACTTGTTAAAAATGCCACCTTAGTAACCAAATTGCAGAAATTGAACTACCATTAATTAATACCTGAGTGCCCATGGCTAAGTTACCAACTTTTCTGTCCTGCCTTCCTTAACTACAAAATGCAGAGAACAATTGCACATATGCTATGGAGTTGCTGTGAGGATTTTAAAAATTAATAATATAAAATCCCCAGCACATAGTAAACCCTCAATAAATGTCAGCTATTAAGTGTAATTATAATTATATTCAAATTACAATGTAATTCTTGTTCTTCCAGTGTTTCTACTTCATCAAATGCAATGAAATAACAGGTCATTAGCCTGGAAAGATTAAGGAGTAAGAGAGGTACTACAAATCCCAAATATGCGTGAGAGAAAACAAAAAGCAAAACATAACTAATCCAGAGTGATTAACTCCTTGTCTCTCAGACTGGAAAAACAAAAGAATTAAGGAAAATGAGAAAGCGTGATTCCTAAGCAGCGAAGAAATTGAGGAACAGCAAGAAGACAAGGGCACATATAAAGTCACCATGGTGATCCAGAACAAATCATCTCAATTGGCTCAATCTATTTAATATGTATTATATTTCTCCTTGTTTCACCAAGGATTTATACGAATGTATTCATCTCTTTCTTTCTCTGGGGTGTCAGTTTTCTCTTCTATTGAATGAGAGGGTCAGATGAGATAACGTCTATGGTCATTTATTGTTCTAAGTTTCTATTACCCATCTAAGGTAAGGAAAATGAAGCTCACACAATTCTAGTCCCACGGGACAAGAATTATATATATATATATTTCTTTTTTCTTAACCCCCCCTCCAAATAGTGTGTAACTCAATTACCCCTTGAATTAATCACCCCAGAGATGTTTTTTTAAAGATTTGCCTATCTTAAATTCTTCGTCTGCCTATTTTAATTTTTGTAAAGGATTTTCATCTGCCTGTGTGGAAAACAATATTGAACCTCTCCCAGAACCTAGTCATGTTTGTCTCCCGCACAGTCTAATTCTGAAATGTTTTCGTGACATTTTCATTGGTTCAATAAATTATCTCTGCAATATATACTTGCCTTACCTTTGTCACCACCACTCCCTCCCCTCTCCCCAAGGAGAAATAAGTAAGTAAATAAATAAAAATGAATCTGGTCTCAGCTATGGAGATGTTCCTCTCTTGCCTCCCACCCACATTCACCCAACTCACCTGGCAGCTGTTCATAGCGATCATTTCAATTAAAGCAGAAATTGCTTTTAATCAGAGATGCTGGTTGGCTTTGTCTGTTCTATCTTGTGGCAAAGTTTTTCCTCAAGTTCCACAGATGCCCTGTAGATGATTCAAACTCCTTTGTCATTTATTATGTTCCTACAAGAGTTTAATGTGAGTGGGCTGATTTAGAAATAATTGCCTTTGTGCAGGTGGAGAGTAGTCCTTCAGCTACAACCCTCTGGGGCTGGCGGATGCTATGGGAATGTGCTCAGCCAACCCCACCAGCAAGTACTGGCTTCCCCAAAATGAAGGCAAACTGGGGAGGCTTGTGGATCAGAGGGCTCCATACAGAAGTTCACGGTCATCATAGCCTCCTCTCTGCATTGGGGATAGATTCCTTCACAGAAATAGAAGTTATAATGTTCTGTTTATTATGGGATTTGGAACTTGAATCACCGCAATTGAGGTTTGCCCTTTACAAGTTACGTACTTAATGTTCTTGAAAGCCTGCCTTCACATCTGAAAAATGGAGAAAAAATGGAATGTACTTTAAAGAAATTTTATGAAAATTAGTCAAGCTAATACATTTAAGGTGCTTAATACCATGATCTGATATCTAGTATTGGCACAATAAATGCTTATTGACTCATTCAATTGCACATGGCAGAACACACATCCCAAAGTCCTAGACCACGTCTTTCAGACATATGCTTTTGAGTATATGACAAATGTGCCTATGGTGTCAAAAGTAAGAACATACTCATCCCTACTTCCACGGAGTCATTTGAGATTTGCTATATATTTGTGAGAATAGCTTGTGGGATCACTTCAACATGCTAACAGTCATCGGAAGGACAAAGGATGGCGTTATGTTTATGTACAAACAATATGGAGATGAGATTGAGAAATGTCTCCAGGTATGATGGAGAGATCTTCAAGGGCTTTCAAAGCCTACAGGAAGGCTGTAGTTTGGGCCATTAGCCGACTGCCCCAGTTTATTACAGACCTTATCCTAAAGTTTGTAAGGATGTAATAGGACCATTCAAAGGTCCTATTCATATTTACTATTATTATTATTTTATTGTTTTTGACAGAGATAGAAAGGGACAAACAGAGAGAAGGGGGAGTGCCCAGAGCAGTCTTCATAGTTGTACGTCATCAGTTTGTCAACATGGTTTTGTTACACACAGGTGGGTGGGGGCCATGCAGGGCAGGAACTGGGCTGGGGCCCTACAGCATGGGAGGCATGCCCCCTCGAGTCAGGGGCCGAACGGAGGGGGGAGGAGGGCAAGAACCAAACTGGGGGGCCTCCCTCAGGGGAAGCACACCCCAGTTCAGCATATGGGTCCTCATGGGCCAGGGCCGGGATTCGATCCTCAGTCCCCAGGGCTGCAAAGCAAGCACTTAACCCACTGAGCCATCTCGGCTTCCCCCCTATTAATATTTATATATGGTGGCAACAGCATCACTTCAGCCCAAGCATAGTCAGGCAACAGTCATCAAAGGACATTATAATCTGGGGGAGACTGCTTTCTTCCGATTGTCCTGCTAAAGATGCTTTTGATGAAAAGCTACCTAGAAGGAAGCTCAAGACAATTTGTTAAACATTCACAGCGAGAAATAGCAAATATTTGATAAGCTATCGGAGATACTACAACATTTACATACTTTTAGATCAAACAAAATAACTAATACAACTATTCCTCACTTGATGACCTACCTGTTTAAGAATTTCTCGGACACACAACCAGTTCTCCTTTCCCAGTCTTTGTCTCATTCCTGCAGTCGTTAGTGCTCACTACACGAAGTGATTGAAATCACACAGGACTATATATTTTGTTAATAAGTGTGGTGTCACGTGATAGCTGATGAACAATACACACCCTATGGTGTCAAGACACCACAAGAATCCACCTCTAAGCTCCTTGCTTATCTACCAATTTGCTTAATGACCTAGTCGTATGAATGTCACTAGATCATTAAGTGAGAATGCCTGTATGCAATGCATGTGAGGAGATCTAGTGCATCATGCTTTTTATGGTTTTTAGGATGTTTGTAAACTTGGACATTTATGACAATGTCAAAGCCTTTGTGGCAGTCTCCTGTATGCACTGGCTGAAGAAGGCTAGTTGATACCCATTTCCAAGTATGTATTGGATAGAAATGGAATATTTCAATCTTACACATTGCTTTACTAACACACATTTCATTACATGGTGACTTCAGCCCTGGCATGTTCTTATCTACATACTAAGGATGAAAGAAGGGGATGCTCAGAGAAGGGGAATAACTTGCCTGTGATTTCAGAGCTAACGTGTCAAAGCTCAATTTTAAAGTTATTAATAAATCTTTGCTCTGACCTAAATTAAAAGGTTAGGAGTTGAGTAATGAAGTTGAAGGGATCCTACAGATCTAACACGGCCACAGGGCTCCTTGAAGCAGGCACCTCTTCTGACATCAGAACGATTAGAAATTATGAGGAGTGTTATTTCCAACGTACCTTTATTTAGTTAGCTACTTTTAGATTTACTTTATTGCTGGAGAGAAGGTGAGAGAGAGAGACAGAATAAGAGACAGAGAGAAGCAAGCAAGCAGGGCCCAAAGCAGTCTCCATAGTTGCATATAATTAGTTGTGATATGGTTTCATTTCACACAGGTGGATGTGAGGCTACGTGGGGCAGAAATCGAACCCGGGGCCTCCCATATAGGAGGCAAGAACCTTTGCCACTGAGCCATCCCAGCAGTTTCCAGTTGTGCCATAGTTCAGTATATCGGTTTGCTTGGGCTGGGGTCAGGAATTGAACCCCAGACCTTGTAATTGTGAGGCAAGTGCTCAACCACTGAGCTATCCCAGCATCCTCAAGCATACCTTTATTTAATGAGTGCCTACTATTTGTCCAACCTTATTCTAGGCCTAATGAATAGGGAAATAGAAAAAGAGAAAAGGGTGGTGGAGGAAGGGAGAAAACAATCTTTTTTTAATTAGTTTATATCAATAAACCCATCTAAAGAGCTACTTTGGAATGCTGTTATTTCAGACTAGTGTCCATCCACCAATAAATCTGGCTTATGCTTCTTTTTAAAGAAGATTTATGACTCACAGCATACACTGGTAAGCCTACCACCTGATCAATCCTCCGCAAGACATAATTTAATGTTATTATGTTGGAAATATTATATCAGGGGTTTATAGAATGAGAGTGACAATGATACTTTTCCTATAATCTTGCTATTGAACAAGATGTGTTTGAAAAACAGTCATTAAATCATCAATTACCACACTTAAAACTGCCAATTCAGTTTACTGATTAAATCACTTAAATAATAACCTGAAAATTATCCACTTTGTAAAAAAAAAAAAATTAAACCTACCTAACAGAATTGAAGCTCTAAGATAAACAAAAATCACTACACCATAAACAACTATAAAAATAAGTCTACTTATGTAGACTTAACTATTGACTTATGAAGTATGTATATAAATTGTTTGGCTTTGCAAATAAGCTGGTATCTGACAGGTATTTAGTCAAATAAAATTTTGTTGCAACGCCTTAACTTTCATTTAATTATGTGTGATAAACATAAAATGCATTCAGAGAACAACATGAGAATCTCATTGGATGATGAAATTGCTTATGCCCTTACCAGGTAGACAGGAGTGCTTTTGTTGTGGTGGCAGTTCCCACTGTATGTCATGCTTCTAGGTTTGTTTTTCTAGAACACAGCCTGTTTTCTTCTTGAAGACCACACTACTCCATATACACTGACTAACCTTTCAGGACCTCTTTATTGACAAGGTCGTGAAATCTTTTGGGTTTTTTTCTTTTTTGGGGTTGGCATTCAAGACCTTGTAGGATCTCATTAAACTATCTTTCTAGCATTATCTTCCATTCTCCCACTGACATGTGCCCTCTGTTTTGATATATTGCTTTTGCTTATGCTGATCCTTCCACATGGGATTCTGTTCAAACTTACCCATCATGAAAGACAGTGACACCAAGCGGTGGCTCCAGTGAGGCTGAGAACAATCACCCGTGATACCCATTGGTTCACGCAAGTGAGCTCAAATAAACACACTTGCTCAATTGAAAGAAACCACAAATGCAGGTTGGGAGACTGATAACACTCTACTCATTATGAGGCTGTTTACTAGTATTTCCGACTCAACAGGCAAATAAGCAGCTCAAAGAGAAAACAGGATCAAGAATGCAAGCTAGGGACAAGACTTTAATGCCCTTTCTACTGTATTTTTTGTTCCATAAGATGCACTTTCCCCCCCAAAAAAAGTGAAGGGAAAAGTGTGTGCATCTTATGGAGCGAATACTACAAAGAAGAGTGCACGTTGGGGACCTTAATGATGCCATGGGGAAGCCTGCAGCCAGATCAGAAAGCAGGGACTGCATGGAAGGAGAGCGGGTCCAGGCAGGTCAGGTGTGTCTTATGGAGCGAAAAATATGGTATTTTATGGAGATATAAACTGAATTTGATATCATTAATCAGCCTATTGGAGTCATGAGTCTGCTTGATCAGAGTAGCTCAGAACAGACTCACAATTTTTGCCGTTTGTGTCTGGGGAACAGATGGTGTCAAGAGTCAAGAGTGCTCTTACTAGTGTATATATTATTATGCCTCTGATACATACTCTTGCATTCACTAACTAACTGAGCCTATAGCTAGCTGGGCCATAGCCCACCATATAAATGAAATAGCACGTGCTTGCTTGGCCCACGTAATGCTAAGACAAGTCACCTAGGTGGGCATGCCCTTTCAACTAATCCTACAAACTGATCACTACTTTGAAATAACTTCTAAGCTGTTTCAAGACAATGTTTCAAGGTCAAACTGAAATACCAATAATGTGGGACATTTTCTAGGTACATTTATCCTCTTGATGCAACTGAGAGTAACCTTTCCCTCCAAACCATCAAGAGCTCCTTGGGTTGTTCTCTTGGGGTCTCACCCTCTATTTTCCATGAAAACCACTGGAGTGGACCTTACTTAGCCTGGCATTTGCCAGAGATTTTGTTGTGCCAGTTATTAAAAGAACAAAAAAGATGAGTAGAGAGTTGTTGTTTTATGCTGCTTGGACAAGAGCATTCATTCTTTTTCTTTATCTTTCTTTCTTTCTTTTCTTTTACCTTTTTTTTTTTCAGATGGCTGTGGTCCTTGCTCATCTCTGGATCCTGATCCTTTGTCCTCACCAGGATCATGAAGAGAGAAACCAAAGAAAAAGCCACAAATGCTGTTAGATATCCAAATGATAGAGGCAAGTAGGGAGTAAACACACATGCTTGACCCATCACTTTAAAAATGGTATGAGAAAGGAACATCTGTATCATCAAAAAGTGGAATGGGCCAAACTAGATTTTGCACACAGATGTGATAATCAGTGATGTAAGCAATATCAGCTTCTTCCAAACGTAAAGATGAAACCAAGAGAATAAGGAAATAAAAGGAAAGGACTGTTTCTTCTATTTCTATGTGAGATGAATATACTCACTGAACAGAAATGAAAGGAATTATCATCTAATGCAAATAACTCTGGACTCGGCACTGAGAGTACTTGATGCTACTTTTGTAGTGAGATCTTCCTAGCAGTCCCAGGCAGTTTCCATTTCACCAATGAGGACATCAGGAAGCACAGTGGAACTTGCCCAAGATCACACAGCCCCATGTGGCAGAGCTATGGTCCAAATGGAAATCTTCCTGTCTCTAAATGCATGCTGCCTCTCTTGGCTGAGCAAGTATGGTGCTCTTCTCCAGAATAATTACTGGAGAACGGCGTATTATAGCAAGGCTACTTGCGGAGAAAAGTGCAACTGTTCTGTGAGACTAAAAATAGATGTTGGTTGAGGAGAAGTTCCAGTGCCAGAGAGGTTAATTAAAAGTAGATATTTAATAAAGTTTTCATTGAAACACAGAAGGGCTGCTGTAATCAAATCCATGAGGAGGGTCAAGTATGCAGGCTCCCCGTGTGTGAAGGACAGAGCTATTTCTGAAATCAAAACAGTAACACGAAGAGATTAGAGTCTGACCCATTTCCTGGTGTAAGAACTTGGTATTTCCAGATTGCTGCAGAACACCAATAAACTTACCACAGCTTGGAAATATTATTTAGGATCAATAGATCTGCAGGCCATGTTGAGAATGGAGGCTGAGGCACTTGAAACAGATTTATCTATTATTTAAATTAAAAATGTTATTAATGTCTTATATGCAGAGATGGCCTGGAAGCCAGATGGCTACACAAACCCTTATTCTAAAGCTCACAAAGCACGTTTGATTTCAGTTTTGAATTTAAAATTTCCGCATTTTAAAAAATTTTTATTAAAGCCACCTAGAGTGCCCAGTCCCAGTCATTAAAAACAACTTTTAAAGAATTCTAAAATGCTTCTAGCAGACAGAGGACACATTTGTTTCTAGGATGATTTGTGAGGGCAAATGATATGGCATGAATGGTTATTTTCCCCAGACATTTATATTTTCCTTCAGTGCCAACTAGGGGAAGTCAAACTGTGTTTAGTTATTAGCAATTGAACCCTTTTCCTGGAGGCAGCAGATCACTGTGTTTTTAAGAAAAATAAATTGCTTTAGGCTCACATATAATGTCTACAAAATGACAAACTGTTCCAATGACAAGTGAAAAATACAATTTACTGTTTTGCTATTTGGGAACATCTGGATATTCATCTAAGTATAGCTCCTTGAAAGTACTTTGTCTACATGAACCACAAAGATGCTTGTCTGAAATTATCACTTTTATCTGGGTTAATGATAGCTTCCCCTGGAAAGATGTATCCTATAATGATGTTCTAAAAATTGTCAGAAAAGAAATTTAAAAATTATAAACCACCCTTGAAAAACAGTATAGCTTTTAACAACTTGATCTTTGCAGTGGGGAAAATCTAAGTTCAAATCCCACTTTTATTACTTAATAGTGATTTGACTATGGGTTATTTACTTTTTAACTTCTCTGATATTTAATTTTCTAGTTTGAAAACTAAAGAGGATGTTGGGATAGTTCAGCAGGTTGAGCACTTGCCTTGCAATTGTGAGGTCCAGGAGTTGAATCCCATCCCTGGCCCGTTCAAACTCATATGCTGAACTGTAGATCACTGGTAACAGTCCCAAATGGATGGCAGTGAGGGTTCTTGCTTCCATTCTTTCCCCATTTGGCCCCATATCCACCTGTGTGGATTGAAACCATGTCACAACTAATGCTGTACAACTATAGGGACTGCTCTGGGCCCTCCCCACTTTCTCTCTCTCTCTCTTCCTTCCTCCCTCCCTCCCTCTCCCTCTTCTCTCAATAAAATAAACCTTAAAAGAAAATAAAAGAAAAATGAGAAATTGAGACAAAATAGTGTATACAAAGTATTTATGTTATACTTGCAATATAGTAATTACTCCACAAATGTTAGCTATTATTATAATATTGGGCTGAACCACATGAAATTGCCAATTTTGTATGAACTATCTGTGAAACATCAGCAGCTTTAGAGGTCAAGCTAGCATTATAAATTCCAAAAGTACTGAAAGGAAGCCTGGAAACTGAAGGCCTAACTTGCCCATCTAGATTAAATTAGAGGAATTTCCCAATTGCTTTGTAAGGAGGCATCCAACAATACCTATAGACATACAATGATGCTGATAAAATCAGAAATTGTACTGAGTTTTTAGAAGAATAAATGCCAAATTGCACATTCAAGTATGGGATAGAGGGAGAATTCTTTAACAAAATTTGAATACTGAGGACAGTAGTAACTCTCTATAGGTCTAAATGTTTTGTTGATGATTTTTAAAAAGGAGTCTTAGTAGATCAGAATGGAATAAAGGGAAAACAACATGGAAAAATAGGAAATTTAACCTACTTTCTTCACTGAGTAAATTTTCTATGAATTCAACTCAGGATAACAGTTCAAAGACAACAAAGAGAATTCCTTGTCCCTGTCCATATTATTTTTCAATTTTTAAAAAGCTGTTATTAAACTTTTTTTTCACAACCAGAAGGAAAGTTGTGAAAATATATGTTTAAATTCTTACAAATTGCAGGCAACACCTATCCTGCTTTTCAATATGCTTTGAAGTCATTTTATGGGCAAATTTTTTTGTGGTCATTACCGGTAAAAATGCCAAGAATATCTGAGAAGTAGAAGGAATGCATATTTAAATTCACCTTGATCAGGACCACGGCTTTCCTAAAACCTTGAAATAGCCTAACATTCCCAACACTTCTGCCTACATCCTCCAATTCTATTCTTGTATTGTATTTGTACTCGTTCTATCCTTCAAATAGAACTGCTTGTCAATTCACACACACACACACACACACACACACACACACACACAAAAGATGTGTCCCTGGGATTGTTGATTATAATAAAACATTCTGCAATTGAATGTGTTTTCACATTTGCTTCCAAAATATAAGATTTTCCAAGAACCACACAGTGCTAAATAGACACACTGTACCAGACTTACATTCACACACTAGAAAGAGAGAGAGAGAGAGAGAGAGAGAGAGAGAGAGAGAGAGAGAGAGAGAGAGAGAGAGAGAGAAAATGCATTAAACAGGAAGGGTTCTAAGACGATAGAGAGGTGAACAGATTTTTGTCCAAAGATCCCAAAGGCCGTATTAATTTATTTTTTCTCATAGGTCATCTGGCTTAAGTCAAGGCATGAAAAGAAAATCAGATTTCTGCTTTAAAAACTTTACCCTTACAGTAGGGTAGAAAATAACAAAGAGAATCCAGGTTAGAGACCAATCCTGTCATCCCTTCAAGAGATGGTGGTGACAAAGAACCAAAATTCTACTGGGGCCAAGGACTCAGAGACAGAGTTTTCTTTTCAATCAGTTCTTTGGTTTTCATAGGTAGCATAACTGTGGGCAGCATTTGGGGAAAAGGTAAGCAGGATGCATTTCCCAGCCACATAGGGTCCCTGACTGCTGCTTACCAAGTTAGTTGTCTCAGCTTCACATCAAGAAGCAAGATACGTTTGAAAAAAATTTTTTTTTTCTCGGCAAGTTTTAGTGTTCTTTTAAGCCAGAAATCCTTTCTACTTTCTAAACTCAACTATCAGGAATTTAGTATGTCAAGTTGATTTATGATCAAAGATGCCATCTAGATTTTTGTTTGTAGGGAACAAAGGACCTGTTCAAGGATCTTTGCCAATTAGCTCAAGGAAAATTTTAAAAGGCAGGGGAGGAAATGGTTGAAAAGATTCAGAGAAGCACATGTAAAATTGGATAGAAGCAAATATAAGTAGTGCTCATAGGAACAGTTTCAGATAACTACCCTGTATATCTTTCTGAATCTACATTTTCCCTCCTATCTGATATTTTCTTCACTTTTCTTACTCATCAGCATCCCCATGACTTCAAATTACTTATGGCTTTGGTTTGCCTGTAAATCTCCTACACAGAGTGACTTTTCAACCCTAGAGCCATCTTCCTTCTGAACTGAGGCCTTTTTTATCTCTCAGATATCTGGATGAGAAATTTTAGTTTGTGGTTGCTTTTCTGTGGGTTCAAATGTCCACCTTGGAAATAATTCATGATCACACTAGGAGAGTTCGCTAAACATGACTGCCCCTTTTAGAGTTTGTCAGTTGGATCAATTAGAAGAAAAAGCTGAGCCTAGAAGAAACCAAGTTCATATCACAGATTAAAAAGAAAATAACAACTGCAATAATTTTTAAAACTCAGGAAAAAGCATTTGAGTTTTCTTTTTTTACCAACACCTCTAGAAAAGAAACCGAAAGTCAACTTGGATCAAGGTAATGCTTAACAACTTATCTTTAAGCCTCCCCAGATCAAGCAAGACTTGCACACTGGAGATCTTTGATCTGTTTTTTGTTTTGTTTTGTTTTTGTTTTGTGCTGTTACGTACCCTAACGGCCCCAACCACCTAAGTTATGAAATACTATAAAAGTAAGATCAGACTGTTGCTACACACTTTCGGTATATACATATCATCTGCCTGGTTTTTAAAGTTTGGAAGATAGAGAAGACAGAACTTTCCTGGTCTGAGACATTTATTGTTTTTCCCTTTGGAGACACCATCACTGAGCTACTCTCAGAAAATGGAGGAGAGAAAATGAGACATCACTTTTTGTTGAGTGGGAGTCAATAGCGGAGGAAGATGGCTGGGGATGTCTCACAAAGTACACTTCATTTTTCAAATCTCTGGC
>PVKE010039091.1:0-15165 GCA_004027555.1 Craseonycteris thonglongyai
CATGTGGAGTTGTCCATTGGGAAACTGTCTGATTGTTACCAACCAATGTCACCCCATTAAATTTAACAATAAAATATAATATTATTAAAAGAAATAAATAAAGTATTTCTAATTGAGGTAGAGAGTGAGTATGCAGATCTTCTGCTGCATAACAAGGTTCGTTGGTTATCGAGAGGAAACATTTTAAAATGTTTCACTTCACTGTTTACTGAAATAAAAGCATTTCTTCTCGAGAAGAGTGTTCACTATGCAGAGCTAATGAATGATCTATGGATCTAGAAATTTTATTTCATGGTGGATATTACTTCTCATCTAAATCAGCTTAATCGTAAGTTACAAGGAAAAGGAAACACAGTCTTTTTGATGTTAGAAGTAATTTTATTCGAAAACAAATTGTCGCTTTTTGCCGAAGATTTTGAAAGAGAAACTCTAATTCACTTTTCATGCCTATTGAAATATTGTCAAGAAAATAAGTCTAATATTGACATTTACTATTTCAGAACAACACTGTTAAGTATGAAGGAAACTTTTCTCAGCAGGTTCAAAGACTTTAGAAACAGCAAAGCGACATTAGCCTTTGTTGAAAAACCTCTGAATGCCACGTTAACAGAAATAAATTTTTCGCCCTTTAATATTGATATTGGCAGCTTTGAAATGCAGTTGCTGGATTTAAAAAAATAAAGAATTGTGGAGCTCAAAATTCGAGCGTCTTTGTGCCGATTTAGAGCTATTGGAGAAAAATAAATGTGAATTATGTTTACAGCACAAGTGGTCTGCTTTGAAAGATCTGGAGAGGGAAGATATGTTGATTTTTAACACCTGTAATACTATTCCTGACTCATATGATCAACTGAAGAAACTAGCGTTTGCTGTTCTTTCCTTATTTGGGTCTACATATTTATGCGAACAATCATTTTCAAGCATGAACGTTATCAAGAGTAAATTAAGAAATCGGCTTATTGATGAGAACTTGGAATCGTGCCTAAAATTAAAAAACAACAACATACAAAACTGACTTACCCTTACTTTCCAAGGAAATGCAAGGCCATTGTTCACATTAGTGGAGTATTTGTAGTTTTTTTTTTAAGGATACCTTTTATATTATTTAACTTGTTATATTTTTAAATAAATATTATCTTTATATAAGTATGAGACCAAGTTTTATTTAATGTACCATTAGTTAAACTAAGACATATTTAGCAAAGGCAAGCTTGAGAGTGTACTTTTAATCCTAATTATTTCCATAAAAATGTCTCTACTAAAGTAAAGCTTAAATTAAAAAAAATGAATAAACTTTAATTTTGTATTGTTTATATTTGGCTCTTTTGGATGACGAGTTTGTCGACCACTGCTCTAGTAAGGTGACCAGATTTTAACATTGGTAAAGCAGGACACCATTGACCGTGGGGGAGGGGGTTCTTAATTAAAAATTTGGTCTATCTCCCGCAGTTCCCTAGCTTGTCGTGCATTCTTTCCAAAAATCGGGACTTTTTTAAAATGCTGCAGGACGCGGGACAAATTGTTAAAAATTGGGACTGTCCCGCCAAAGGTGGGATGTCTGGTCATCTTACTCTAAGGCACACAGCAAGCTCCTTGATGACTGTTGGTGAGCCACTGAAATGTCTTCCCCAGTCACTGAGTGACTTCGGACAAGTAAGTGCTGGGGATTTGAATCAGTGTCTCCCTTTTTCTGCCCACACCCAGACCTTCCGAACTGCCTATCATCAAGAATTGTGGTCAGGGCCCTGCACACTCTGTCCACACTGCTGTGCTGTGATTTGGGCATCTTAAGCTGTAGTGGAATGTAATTATCTATCAGTCAACCATGAAACCACATCCACAGCTCCTAGCCTGCTGGTCCATATTCAGGACCCAGACCCCCAGTGCTTTCAACCTCTTTCCCATTTATCAGATCATGGCACAGATTTTCAGCTTAAATGGGACTTTGGCTTCTGGGACTTAGGACAGAGAGCCTTCAAGCTCCTGTAGTCTAGACTGTACCACATTTTTAGAGACTGAGGAGATAAAAAGTTTACATTTCATTACTGATCTTGAAATTTTCACCACACCTCTAGGTGACAGTAAAGAGAACATACTTAGTTTAGCTTGGTTTTCACCTGTTTGTACATTCCACATAAGATTTCTAATCTTTCATCTCAATATGCAGCACATATTCTAACTCCTTATGATCCTGGCAGCAGATTGGCCCTCAATCAATGCTCCTTGGAGTGATATGTGTTCTTCCTCCTTGGAGCACATCCTGAAAACTGCACTTTATAGGTGGAAACTTTTCCCAAATCTTGATCTCAACATATGGTGCTCTAAGTGCCATCGGTTGAATGTGGGAATGACACATCTGTTTGACTGAGTTCTCTTGAGAGAAAAAGCCTTTAGTATTAGTGGAATGAGGAATGACATTGACACAGAATTCTAAGATTATAAGAGACTGCCCTCTGATATGGGGCTTGGGTGTTCTATGTTGGTTATAATTTCAAATTCACAGGAGATGTGCCTTCACTGCACTCCACCTTTTGGCTCCATTGATACAAAATATGAGAAGCACAGGTATGCATCTGTAATACAGGTATAATAAGGGCCATGATGTCTGATCAATTACATGTATATCTTCCCAACTCTACCTATGTTTACACCACCTCTAAGCAGCTGATGTAGGGCATCACCCCAAGAACTCAGTGAGCAGACCACTCTTGAATTACCATGATGCATTTCTTAAATGCTGTATCATCAGTCCAATGATAATAAACCAATGTGGTAAGTGAGAATACCACACCTGCTGCGGTTGTTTTGGCATGAGATCAAAGGGCCAGGATAACTATTTTGCAAATTGTCAAGTAGTATATGAATACAGAAGTGTCTATTTATCATGAGTCTCACTGCTTTTTCTTTGTGCAGCTAAGGGAATACAAGAGAAAAAACTACCTTCTGTCTCCTGCAGATGGTAAGAAGAACAAGACTAAAGAAGGTAATAACCTTGACAGAGCCATTTCTGAGGGTTCTTGCTCACCTGAGGAAGTGGGTCTTAGTTGACTAGGCTTCTGGTGAAGGGGTGCTCAGGGGGCAGTAAAGGGAAGTGGCTAAGATAGTGGAAGAAGTGTCAGACACTGGATTAGAATTAAGGGTTTGAATCCAAGTTACCAAGAGAGACCTCAGGCTGGCCAGGATTCATGACTGGCAGAGCACTGACCTTCCCCAAAGCCTCCTGACCAGTGAGCTTGTAACTCTGATCCTACCTGTGTCGGTCAGTTGTGAAAGTTAGGGAGGCATCATCAGCAGGTTTCAGGGTCAAAGGTCACAGCTTAGACTGGAAACCTGAATAGAAATTAGCCAAGCCTCACCAGCCTTTTTCTTTGTAGAACTAGATGTAACAAAATAAGCCAGTAGTTGATATCAGAAATCAGGGCTGAGAGAGAAATGCAGCAATTTACTTCTGGACCCAGATTCACTGGAAAGACCTTATGTCCTCAGAGACTCATACACCATCCAACTACAGTTTGTCACACATCGTCCTCATTTCTCTGCTCATCTTGCTTGTTGGCCTCAATTAATTTTCTAGAGCTCAAGGCTTGAACTAATTTGCCAAAGCTGTGAGAGGAGGGCTGAGGGTGAGGTTGTGGTCAAGCAGGTTGGCTAATACTGAGACTAGAAAGCAGTGTCTTTGTGGCTCCTGCTCCCCAAACCCAAGTTTGTTCTTCAGAAAGCTGACAGTCAAAAAAGGAGCACCTCAGCTCTTGCCTTTTGGGTGATTTCTTGGCTGGTATTTAGTTTTGGATCTAGAAAGTTGGGGTGGGGATCTTTTTACCTGCAGGACTGGGGAATGGCTTCTAGTAGGGCACATTTATTTCCACAATAGGTCTGAATTGAGTAAACACAGTCTGTGGTTGGGAGGAAAGAGAAAACAAGAGTATGATGGAACAAACGTAGTAGTTTTGTTACCACATCTTTACTTTAAATTGTGCCACCCTGTGCCCAGAACAGAAGCATGGGGAGGATATCCTTGAGGCACAGAAAAGCTTTCTATAAGAACAGAGCCTTCATTCTTTTTGATTTGACACACTGTTTATCCAGCTTTTGTGAATGCCACAAGTCTGAACTAGTCCTGTCCTTTTTTTCGGTTAGGGAAAACAGGGTCCCATTAGTTCATGATGGAGGTCATGCTGTCAAACTCTGAGCTCTGGTCAGCCAGAAGGCTACAGATTACCCAAGCTCTGGGTGCACCATGGCCATACCTCAGAGTGACACTTAGCTTGTGTACTTGTCACTCTGACTGGAGCAATATGTGTCCTCCCTTCTCTGCACCTTGGTACCCATGAATGTGACATGCCCTCTTCCACACATAGCCCCCTAACCCCCTGTTCTGTCATGTGAGAGATATCCATAACCACACAGCTACTGTAGCAGCATCTGCTGTGTATCACATGTGACCTGCTGGTGTCCCTTTCTCCAGTGACTGTCCAAACAACTATATGCTTCTTTCCCCTCAGCTCACACACCAACTGTCAGAACCCCAGAGTGTAATTCAGTCTTGCCTGGGCAGCAAACTTATCTTATTGCTGCTTCTCTTCTAGTCCCATTCCACCACAATCTTGGTGCCTTTCCTGTGATGGGTAGTCTAATAAATGGCCTACTACACATATAAAAATTAGGGTGTTGGTCCAGTCACTCTTCTTGGAGGACTTGTACTCATCTGTAACCCTGATAATTGTAACCATTGAAAATGCATTCAGTAAAAGAAAGCTAAATGCTTGCCTTTTTCATATGGAGAACTACTATACAACCGCTACAAAAATTAATATATCTTCTATGCCGCAAAGTATAAATATGTTGCAATATCACCAGCGATAGAACCCAAGAAAACACCAATCTAATGTGCATTAGCATCTTTGCATATGCAGAGAAAGGGTCTAGCTTGTTTTGACTGTGGCTGCAGGACAGTTCAGGAGGACTATGAACACTTATTAGTTTAATAATTTGCAGTGAGCTTTAGATCAGTATTAATACTATGGGTATGGTACTAGTAAAAGGAGTATAGAGATCTCTTTTGACCCTGAGTTGTATGTTGATCAGGGCTCAAACTTATTTAGAGTATAGGCATTAAATTGAACAGCCTTGTTCCCCTAGGTTCTGACCTCCTTCTTTATCACCATATGGATTTCTGAGCCCCTGATGGGAAAAGCCTGCAAACTCTGTCTTCTTTTCACTTTCTTTCTTGGCCCACATCATTAACAACAACAAAAACTCCTGGAACCAAAAAGCAATTAGAATAAGGTTGTAGGACATGAGACTCTGCACACCTTGAAGCTCTGCAGCCAGCCAGGTTTTGACCCTGCCTACAGGTGGAAGTCCTAACAACCCTGGAAACTGCCTCAGCTTAAGCCCTGCCCCCAGTAGCTCCAAAGTTTTCACACTGGCTGCCCAGCAGCCACATTTCTCTGGTTACCCCCACCCCCAAGCAAGCCCCACCCCTTATTCCAAGTCTGTAGAGACAGTGGCTGTGCTCAGACCTTTCATTGTGACTTCATCCTACCACATCAATGGGAATAGAGAACTAAGGCCACGCCCACTGCACTGTTGTAGATGAGACCTGAGCTCTCTTTCCTACTTCAGTCTGGTAGTTTTTTTTGTTTATGTTTTTTTTTTAATTTTCCATTCCTTACAACTTTATTGGTCTTTATTTTATTTTATTTTTTGACAGAGAGAGAGAGAGAGAGATACAGAGACACAGAGAGAACTGAACTGGGGGAACTCCCCAGTTCAGCGTATGGGTCTGCACGGGCCAGGACTGGGATTTGATCCCCAGTCCCTGGTGCTGCAAAGTGAGCTCTTAACCCACTGATCCATCCCGGCTTCCCCAGTCTGGTATTTTTATTGTGGTTGTTCTTTCCTATCACAACGCTTTCCAAATATAGGCTGGGTGAGCCTTAAGCCCCCCTCCTGTGCCTGAGGGAACCTGAAGATATCTGCCATCATCTTTTAGTTAAGACTAAGCAATTGGTAGAAGGGATGTCTAAAGAAACCCAGAAGAGCCACTTGGCCAGGGCCAAAAACATCCTAAAGATGCCAGGTCTTACCTTCTTGATTTAGCCAAAACCTTTCCATGGTCAGTCATGAGCAAGCAGTCTTTGCTGCCTCTGCGGCACACAGGGCAAGCCCCTGATGACTGTTGGTGAGCCCCTGAAATCTCTTCACCAGTCTCTGTGTGACTTTGGACTAGTAAGTCCTGGGGATTTGAATCAGTGCCTGCCTCCTTCTGCCCACCAGTATATTCAAGAACTGCTGTCAGGACCATGAACTCTGTTTCCACAGCTGCACTGTGATTTGGGCATTTTAGGTTGGAGTGGATTGTAATTATATATCAGTCAGCAGTCCACATCCACAGCTCCACCCCTGCTGGTTTACATTCAGGGCCCAGACCTCTAGTGCTTTCACCCTCTTTCTTGTTTATCTAGTCATGGCACACATTTTCAGCTTAAACTGGACTTTGGCTTATGAGACCTAGGTCAGAGAGCTTTCAGGCTCCTGTAGTCTAGACTGTACCACTTCCTTAGACACTGAGAGGGTAAAAAGCTTACATTTTATTAGTGATTTTGAAATGTTGACCACACCTCTAAAAGACAGTGGGGAGAATGTACTTAGTTTAGCTTGGTTTTCACCTGTTTCTACATTCCACATAAGCTTTCTAATCTTTCATCTCAATATGCAGCACACATTCTCACTCCTTATGATCCTGGCAGCAAATAGGCCCTCAATCACTACTCCTTTAAGTGATATGCATTCCTCCTTCTTGGAGAACATTTTGAAAACTGCACTTCACAGCTGGAAACTGTTCCCAAATCTTGATCTCAATATGTGGTGCTCTAAGTGCCACACGTTGAATGTGGTGATGACACATCCATTTGATGAGTTTTGTGAGAGAAAAAGCCTTTAGTATTAGTGGAATGAGGAATGACATTGACACAGATTTCAAAGATTATAAGAGATTTCCCTGTGATATTGGGCTTGGGTTGTTTATGTTGGTTACAATCTTGGATTCACAAAAAATGTGCCTTCATTGCTTTCCACCTTTGGGGTACACTGATACAAAATATGAGAAGCACAGGTATGCACCTGTAATACAGGTGTAATAAGGCCCTGGTGTCTGATCAATTACATAAATACCTTCCCAATTGTACCTTTGTTTGGGCCACCTGAAAGCAGCTGATTTAGGACATCACCTCCAGAACTCAGTCAGAAGACCACACTTCAATTCCCATGTTGCATTTCTTATATGCTGTATTATCAGTCCATTTCTCTAATCATTAAGTGAAAAAAACCACACCTGGTGGGGTTGTTTTGGCATGAGTTCAGATGATCAGGACAAGTATTCTGCAAAATGTAAAGTAAGATGTGAATATAGAGGTGTATACTTCTCATGAGTCTCACTGCTTTTTCTTTGTGCAGCTAAGGGGATAGCAGAGGAAAAACTACCTTCTGGCTCCTGCAGATGGTAAAAGGAACAAAAACACTAAAGAAAGCAATGACCCTGACAGAGCCATTTCTGAGGGTTCTCGCTCACCTGAGAAGGTGGGTCTTTGTTGACTAGGTTTCTGGTGATAGGCATGCTCAGGGGAAAGTAGAGGAAAGTGGCTAAGATTGTAGAAGAAGTGTCAGACATCTGGATGAGAATTCTGGGTTTGAATCCAATATAAAAAAGAATCATTGGGGTGGCCTGAATTCATGACTGGGGGAGCACAGACCTCTCTTTCAGCCTCCTGACCAGTGAGGTCATAACTCTGATCTTACTTGTGAGAGTCAGTGGTAAAAGTTAGGGAGGAATAAGCAGCAGGATCCAGGGTCATAGGTTACAGCTTAGACCAGAATCCTTCAAAAAACTTGACCCAGCCCCACCTGTCTCCTTCTTTGTAGTACTTGATGTAACAAAATTATCCATTAGGTGATTTGAAAGACCAGGACTGAAAGAGAGATGCAGCAATTTACTTCTGGATCCAGATTAACTGAACAAGACTTATGTCCACAAGACTCTTACCTTATCCAATTGCAGTTTGTCACACATCATCCTCATCTCTCGGCCTGTTGGCCTTAGCTTTCTAAAACCCGAGGCTTGGAGTAAGTCACCACAACTGTGCATGGAGGAAGATGGGTGGGGCTGTGGCCAAGCAGATTGGCTCAGGTGGAGGCTAGAAAGCAGTGTCTCCATGGCTCCTGGTCCCGAAACCCAGGATTTTTCTTCAGAAAGCTGAGAGTCAAAGGAGGAACACCTCAGTGCTAGCTTATTTTGTGATTTCTTGGCTGGTATTTAGTTTTGAATCTATAAAGTTAGGGTGGGGTATCTTTTGACCTGCAGGACTGGAGAATGGCTTCTAATTGGGCACATTTATTCTATCAAAAGGTCTGAATGGAGTAAACACAGTCTGTGGTTGGGAAAGAAGGAGAATGCGAAAACAAACGAAGAGGTTGTGTTACCACATCTCTACCTTCATCCCTGCCACCCTTTTCCCAGGACAGGGCCATGGAGAGGGTATCCCTGAGGCACAGAGTGGTTTTCTGTGGGAACAATGCCTTCATTCTCCCTGACTTGACACACTCTTTCCATCTGTTGTGACTGCCTGAAGTCAGAACCAGTTCAGTCTTTTCCTGAAGATCAGGGGAACGAGGCCCCATGTGTTCATGATGAAGGTCGTGCTGTCCTACTTTGAACTATGGTCAGCTAGAAGGCTACAGATTGGCCCAAGTCCTGTGTTTGCCATAGCCACACCTCAGAGTGTCTCCCAGCTTGTGTACTTGTCACTCTGACTGGAGCAATATGTGTCCTCTCTTTTCTGCACCTTGGTATCCATGGATGTGACATGCCTTCTTCCACACATAGCCCCATAAGTCCCTGTTCTGTCATGTGACTGATGCCCAAAACCATGCAACTAGTGCAGCAGCATCTGCTGTGGAGCCCATGTCACCTGCTGGTGTCCCTTCCTCCAGTGACTGTGAAAACAGCTTTATGCCTCTTTTTCCTCAGCCCACACACCAACTGTCAGAACCCCAGAGTATAATTCAGTCGGGCCTGGACAGGAAGCTTAACTTACTGCTGCCTCTATTCTCATCCCATTCCACCACAAGTGGACGGCAATATTAATGCCATTTCTTTGATGGGCAGTCTAGTAAACGTCCTACTACACATATAAAAAGTTAGGGTGTTGGCCCAGTCACTCCCTTTAAAGGATAAACACTTGTCTCTAGCCCTGCTCATGGTAACCATCGAAAATGCATTCAGTACATAAAAGCTAGAGGCATGCCTTATTCATATGCATGACTACTATTCAACTGCTACAATAATTAAATATACCTTTTATGCAGCAAAGTAAAAATAAGTTGCAAAACCACCAATGCTAGAGCCCAAGACAATACCAATCTAATGTGCATTAGAATCTTTGCATATGCAGATAAGGGGTCTGGCTTGTTTGGACTGGGGCTGCAGGACAGTTCAGGAAGACTTTGAACACTTATTAGTTGAATAGTTTTAAGTGAGCACTAAGTAAGTATTAATGCTAGAGGTTTGGTACTAGTAATAGGAATATAGAGATCTCTTTTGGCCCTGAGTTGTACGTTGATCAGGGCTCAAGCTCATTTAGAGTATAGGCATTACATTGAACAGCCTTGTTCCCCCAAGAACTACCCCCTCCTTTATCATCATATAGTTTTCTGAGCCCCTGATTTAAAAAGTCTGCAAACTCTGTCTCTTCTCACATTTTTTCTGGCCCACAGGAGCACCTAAATTATGACAATCTTCACCTTAAACACCCAGCCAAGCCAAAGCTTGTGGGGAAGGCTCCCAAACAAGGCACTGTGGGGCAGAGTATGGGTATGGAAACTAACAAAGCACTCCACATGGCCATGGACATCATGCAGGTTAGCGTTTTCTTCCAGCATGGTGTGGCTGCATGGGCTGAGCTACAGGCTTCTGAGTCCTGAATGTGCTTTTGATTGCAGAACTGAGTCAACCAAGCCATGGAGGAGAATGTGCAGCTACAACATTGCATACAGGAACTGAAACATCTAATCAGCCAGCTCTCAGGAGATAGAGGCATCACACATGCGTTGGAAGACAAGGGCAGGGGTGCAGTGTGATGGATGGAGTGTTTCAGCAGCTAAGCCTTATTCACTTTTACTTATTCAGTAAATTGAGGAATGGCTTGTGGTCATAAAGCAAGGACATCCTGGTTGTCACAAAGTAAGGAGGCTCGACTGTCATTAAACAAGAAATTACTGTTGGTCGTTAAACGAGGCATTCAACTGGTCATTAAACGAGGAATGCTGGCGGTTACAAAGCAAGGACATCGTGGCCGTCATAAAGTGAGGAATGGCTGGTGGTCATAGAGCAAGGATATCCTGGAAGTCATAAAGTGAGGAGGCTCAGCAGTCATTAAATGAGGAATTCCTGATGGTCCATAAATGAAGAAAGCCAGCAGTTGTTAAACTAGGACTGCCCACGGTAATTAAAGAAGAAACTCAGCTGGTCATTAAACAAGGAATTTTTCCCATCATTAAAAAAGAATGCTGCCGGTCCTTAAATGAGGAAAGCCGGCGGTCATAAAGTGATGAGGCTCCATCTGTCATAAAGCAATGAATGGCTGACTGTCATAAAGCGAGGACATTCTGGCTGTTGTTAAGCGAGCAATTGCCAGCGGTCATAAAGCGAGGACATCCAGGTCATTGTAAAGCGAGTAATGGTCGGTGGTTGACAAGAGAGGACATCCTGGCCATTGTAAAGTGAAGAGTCTCGGTTGTCTTTAAACGAGGAGTGCCAGTGGTCCATAACTGGAGAATCAGCACAATGACAACAACGAGAGCACCTTTGAGGCAGCTGTGTTAAAATTTGAGACTTGTCCTGAAAGTTGAAGTCCTGCTTATTAATGATTTTCTTCCTGAGCAGTTAATTGACAGAATAGAAACTGGAACTCACTTTCCCTGCCCACCTCCTGGACCTGATGAGCTTTCCCTCCCTCCGTGTCCTGAAGTTATTCTCCTGGGAATAATTTCAGTTCTGAGGCCCAGGGCAGCAGGAGGCCCCTCTTGGGTGCTCTGGAAGTGCAGAGCCAGTTGAACAATATTGGCTCACTGAAAGCTATATCACTGGTACATGTGCACATCAAAAAAATTTTTTTATTACTATGGAGTAGTCCTCTATTAATAACAGCTGCTGTGCATCTGGTAATGATATGCTCTCGTTTTGCTTCTTTCCTCCACTTCTCTTAAAGGCTGCTTCTTCCCACATTTTTGGGTCTACACTTCTGTCTATGGAACAACAATTTCCTTGTACCTTTGCTCAAATTCACTGACACCAAACCTATTTCATTAAACTGTTTTCTCCCTAGTTATCTGGTGTTTCTCTCAGGGTTTTATTTGACCTACCACTTCATTGTGGCCCTTTGCTTTTACCCTTTAGCTGTATCCCCTAATCACTTTCGATGTGATCTCATTACCTGATCTTCCTGTTTCTCTTTCTTTATAATTGATGCTTTCAATCCTAAAATACTCTTACTTCTGATTCTCCATCTCCCTACCAGGCAATTTCACTTTGATTCTATTGTCCCATTTTGCCAAACTACCTTTTTGTGCTGTGTGTCAGTGTTTTTCGTGGTTCAACACCACCCTTTAGCACAAACTCCAACAGCCTGGTTGCAAATGTGAGCCACTTTTAGAATTATGAGGCATTGGTGTTAAAAAAAATGGAAGCTTTATTCAGGCAATGAGACAGGTCAAAACCCTGTCCTCTTGAACGGAGGGCTTGGCCCATCTTTTTGAGATCAGGTCGGGGACTTTAACTGAAGACATCCAGAGGTATTTCTTACCTTCAGTGGCCCCAGAACAAATAATTCATTCTCTTGTTTTTTATATGCTGACCTGTTCTTTTTAATATCCCTGTAAGGTATGTCTGATGCTGCCTTTATTGTAAACAAGGTTGTGCCCCAGAAAACATAGATAGCAAAAGGATTAAAGTAGCATTCAAATTTTAGGCTCCAAGCAGTGAGCGTAGTTAGCCATTATTGAGGAGGGCTTTTGTCTTTCAACGCACAGCCTCTCTTGTTATTTTTTATCCACAGATTGATTTTGTTCCTGAATTACAGGTTAGAAAAAACAGACACACGTTTAACTGAAGACCTAAAAATAAGAAACCTACGTGATTCTCCTTAATCCAGATCTCATCTTGAAAAGAATGCACCCTCATACAACCTTCTGTCATGAGGATAATCGATTTTCTGAAAAAGAATTTTGAGAGATACATATTTAGAAAGACCATTTGTATTGAGTGTTTGAACCTAGTCTATATGTCTAAGGTTCTTTTTCCAAATCATGACACAGCATACTTCCACTTTTGTTTCCTTAAAGAATCTAACTGTGGGGAAGGTGGGATGGTTCAGTGGGTTGAGTGCTCATTTTGCTGCACTGGGTACCGAGGATCAAATCGTGGCCCTGGTTCTTGCAGACCCATGTGCTGAGCTGGGGAGTTGCCTCAGTTCAGTTCTCTCTCTGTCTCTGTATCTCTCTCTCTCTCTCTCTGTCAAAAACAATAAAGAATAAAAATAAAAGAATAAAATAATAATAATAATCTAGCTGAGAAAGTCAGCAATAACTCAGCAGCTGAGCATCTGCATTGTTAGCGTTCAGGTCCTAGCATGTAGTCTCCAGTCCTAAGCACAGCCAATCATGTCTCATGCTGAATTGGGGCACGCTTTCCACTCTGATTCAGGTCCCTCCTTTGCTGGCTTGTCAGCATAGAAGCCCTCGGTTCAACCTCGGCCTGCGCTGTGCCTCTGGTTTAAAGGGCCACTGGCTTTCAGGTGTGTATCTACAATACAGGAGCCCCCCTGTCTTGTTCCAAACCTGGTCAGCCCCATGCCAAACTGTGCAATGAAATGATGTCCAGTACTGCTGATAGCCAACTCTGGAGACTGCTCTGGGCCCTTCTCTTTTGTGTCTTTTGTCTCTCTCTCCCTCTGTCATTGCTCTTCTTTACTTTCTTTCTCTCTATATCTCTCTCTTTCTCTACCTCCTTATCTCTTTCCCCCTCTTTCTCTCTGGATCAAAAACACCAGAAATAGATCTGTAAAAAAATCAAAGCTAACTGACCAACGATGCTTCATATATTTGCCTCAGTTTATGTTATTTTTAACCCCAACTGCTACCCTGTGGGAGATGTTCTAATGAAGCCGTGATGGGGACATGGATTTCACAGGTTTTCCAGAATATCAAATGAGCTGTGTCAGAGATTTTAAGCTGGAAAAACATGCCATATAAAATTCCTAGGAACTGAGTAAGTAGACTTTGGACTTTAGTACCCACCATTTGAAGGCTAGGTGAGGGAGAACATGTCTATTTCATGTTTTTCCACTTTTATTTTAAATACTTTGGAGATTTTTGGATCATCATCTGATGTAAAAGTTAAACGCTAAGTCTTCTGTCAAAGAGTAACATAAGTATTCAATCCTGAGATAAATAGAGACATTGAAGCCACTATGCACAGAATCTTCAAAGTTGAGGGAGGTGGGCAGCTAATAATACAGTAGGAAAAATAATCGTTTTAGTTTTTTACATCCAAATTGAAATGGTAAAAATAATAAAACTTAAAGCCATGGATTCTGAAATGCAACAGTGTGGCCACACACTTACAATTTGTTATGCATTTTTCTGTGTTTTATGGCTTCATAACTACAGGATGATGCTGTATATCATTTCTTCAGACATTGTCCTCGGCAGCACCACATTTAATGTTTGTTTGTTTTTTCAATTTGAACCAAGGGTAGTCTGAGCACTGAGGAGATTTACTGAGGCCCAAACAATGTTAAAGGTGCCCTAAAAAGCCTGCTTTCTCAATGAATGTCTGAAGGAGATGCCTTGATTTGTAGGTTGTTCTCTTTGCACATAACTTCAGGGCAGCCAGTTCTGTTCTAACTTGTACTGTCTGGATAGGAGGGTTTTATAGAAAGCCTTTTATTCTGTGCATTGAGCCCTGATCTCAAGAAACCTGTTAGCTTGGTTTGATTGCTTCCTAGATTTGGGCTGTGTGCCTGTGCCAGAGGTGTGCATGGAGACATCTAGATATGTATAAAAGCACAAATGTCTATATGTGTGTCTGTATAAAGTGTGCACGAGAGTCTTGGTATAATTGAACATGTGTTTGTTTTGGTGGAAATCTAAATTTTATTTATTTATTTATTTATTTATTTATTTATGACAGAGAGAGAGAGAGAGAGAGAGAGAGAGAGAGAGAGAGAGAGCGCTACAGAGAAAGAGACAGGGAGAGAACTGAACTAGGGGAGCTCCCCAGTTCAGCATATGGGTACGCATGGGCTGGGACTGCGATTTGATCCCTGGTCCATGGTGCTTCAAAGTGAGTGCTTAATCCACTGAGCCATCCTGGCTTTCCCTGGAAATCTAATTTTTGATGAAGTGTGAAGGCACATTCATTCACAACTGGAGAACCAGCCCAATGACAACAGCAATAGCACCGTTGAGGCAGCTGTGTTAAAATTTGACCCTTGCCCTGAAAGTTGAAGTTCTGCTTATTAACATGGTTTCTTCCTGAGCAGTTAATTGACAGAATAGAAACTGGAACTCACTTTACCTGCTCGACTCCTGGACCTGATGAACTTTTCCTCCCTCAGTGATCTGTAGTTTATCTCCTGGGAAAAATTCCTCATTTGTTGGCCAGGGAAGTAGGGATTTCAGAATCTAGGCAGTTTGAGCCTTCAACCATGGTCCCATGCTCCAGGGTACCCCAAGAAATCCACTTTCATTTTATTGCCAAGGCTTAGCATTTGGTAGAAGTGATGTCTGAAATAACCCGGGAGAGCTACTTGGCAAGGGCCAACAAAATAGTAAAAGTTCCAGGTCTCACCTTCTTTTTTTTTCTCATTTAACCAACCTCCACTGTCTTGTTCTTTATTTATTTATTCATTTATTTATTTATTTTTTTATTGTTAAATTTAATGGGGTGACATTGGTTGGTAACAATCAGACAGTTTCCCAATGTACAACTCCACATCACATCACCCATGCATTGCATTATGTGCCCAGGTCCCAGAATCAGGTCCCCCTCCAACCCGATATATCTGGTGCCCACTCCCCCCTCCCCACACAATGCTCCCTCCCCCC
>PVKE010039092.1:0-15166 GCA_004027555.1 Craseonycteris thonglongyai
CTGGGGCGAGACCCCAGCCCAGTTCCTGCCCTGTGCAGCCCCGCCCACCTGTGGAATGAAACTATGTGGAAAAACCAATGATGTGCAACTATGGAGACTGTTCTGGGCCCTCCTCCTTCTCTCTGTCTTTGTCTCTGTATCTCTCTCTCTCTTTCTCTCTCTCTCTCTCTGTCAAAAACAATAAAAAAAATCTTACAAACAAACAAACAAAAAACAGTTCTAAAGATTGTAAAACCTTGCTAATTGGACATCTACTACATTCTATGTTATATCTACTAAAATCTAACATCAAGAGGAATAAGATTAAGGGAATGTATTTACATTTCCTAGAAGACTGATATTCAAAGCTTTTTTTCTGTCATAAGAACTTTCTGACATCAGTAAGATGACCAAAGGGAATTGACAGAGAATTTCTGACTATAAGGAGCTTTTGACAACCATTAATTCAATCTTATTGTATAATGAGAAACATGAGGCCCTTGCATGCAGTCTTACATGTAGCCACACAGAAAATAAGAGGTAGTACTAGGTTATAGGAAACTTCTGACCTTTAATTATGTGAGCCCTTTCTCTGCCTATGCTCTACAGTGCTTAGCTCTGTGCTGAGAAAATAACCATGTTATCTTTAAATCCACCCATGGGATCCTGCTCAGGTATAGGCAGCAATCTAGCAAGAGGTATCTGTCATCTATGGCCAGAAGTTGAGAATTGGGCCAAGTTGAGTAGCTCCTATGAATGGGCAGATAGCTGAGTTAAGACACATGATGGATAAGCAATCAAGGACATGTCAATGACAGATTAAGACAGGCCTGAAAGACAGAATTCTTGTCCTCCTCAGTTTTCTCTTCTTGAGGTTAAACAGCCCTAGGTGCTGCTTGGTATGACTTGTATCAGGTCATAGCTTATAGAATTTGCAAATCACCCTTTTTGCTTTAGGTAACAAAAGTCCCTAATTGCAGCTGCTTCCCTTCATCTTTAAGCAATTAACATACAGCAAACTGAGGTGTCTGCTCTTCCCAATATCATGACTACTATAAGGTTAGTTTAGGAAACATGGTGTAGTGGGAAAATATGTATATCTGGAGCCATACGACCGGTTAAAATCCCAGCTTCGCCATTTCCCTAAGGTATGATTTTGGCAAGTCACTCTATCTCTCTGGGCTTTTTTTTTCTGACCTGCAAAATGAAGATAAAAATCACTACTTCATAGGGAAGTTGTGAGAATTGAATTTTAAGACATCACTGGGGGCCTTTGAGAGCATATTGAGATATTTTGATAACAAAGTAAGAAACACATCTAGAGACAAAGATCCTATTAATTCAAGATGACCAGGCCCTTAAGAACTATGCTCCCTAGCACTGACTTTACAAAACCAAAGACACTTTAGTCAACCACCAGCAAGCAGCTGCAAACCCCAAAAGCTGACATATAAATACACTGCCACTATGTCACTGCTCCAACTACCATTGCTAACTCAGCTCAGAGGCAAGGTATCCAGATGGATGTTCCAAGAGGGAATAGGTGGGGCAAGTAGTTCATAACAGGTTTATCTCTTCTTGTTGTCTTCTTTTTTGGTTTGATTGTTGTTTAAAAACAGATAATACCTAAATATATCCCAGAAGATCTTGCCTTCAATCTTTCAGCAAACATTGAGTCCCTACTAGATGGCAGCCATTGTTCTGTATGCTGAGGATAGAACAGAGAACGAACAGATGAAGTATCTTACTGAACTTATACTTCAGTGAGGGAGACACTTTACCAGAGAACCAAATACATGTACAAGGGCTGTCCAGAAAAAATACAGCCGTTGTCAATAAATGAGAATGGTTACATGGCTGGATACTTTCCGGACATCCCTAGTATAAGAATTGCTTTAGATCATCATCACTGCTATGATAAAAACAAAATGGGATGTGGTCACAGAGAGTGCCTGGGCCATGGGAGTTATTTTAATTTGGGTGGTCAGGGAAAGCTTCCCTGAGATCTGAAGGATATTGGAACCCACTATGGGGAGAACCAGATAGAAATAAAAGGAAGTGCAAAGTCCCTGTGGTCAGATAGATTTTAGCAGATGTGAATAAAAAGGAGATCAATGTGGCATGTGGAGAGTGAATAAGGTTTTTATAAATCAAGTCAAAGGTAGATGAGGCTGAAATTAAAGATGGTGGTTGGGGCTAAAGTGGTAATAACAGTAATGGTGAGGAGTTATCAGAATCTGGACATATTTTTAGGACAAAGCCAACAGGATTTCTTGATGAGTTGGGTGTGAAGTATGAAAGAAAAAGAGGGAGTCAAGGAAGAGTCAATGTTTGCTGCCATGAACAGCCAGATAATACCATTGAATGGAGAACTGCATTAAAAATGATTTCGGATGGGTTATTCTGGAGTTGCACTAATAAGTATGGATGGGACCTCGGAGCCCGTCTCTGACTTTGAACTGCCTAGTTATGGAATGGGGTGGTGGTGAGGGACTGCTGTTTTGGGGGAGTTATATGCACATTTCTGGGAATCCCTGTCCTCTCTCCCCCATTCTAGTCCGAAATCTCGAGAGTTATGCAGATAAGAGACAGAGAAGACTCAGCCTGCCAGGCCAGGCCTAACAGAGAGGACCCAGAGAGAAGGGATCTGCTGTAGCCACTTCAGTCCATAAACTATACGGAAAGTGGGCGGGGCCAGAGAAGGCGCTGCAGAAACTTTCTTGGCGATCTGGCAAACAGGGAACCGCTTTTTACCAGAAACAAAGTAAAGAAAAGAGATGATGTTGGGAATGACGTGGCTTGGCTCCTGAGGAAGGAGTCTGGGTGGAGCCGACTGTAAAAGCTTTGGAGTAGAGGGGGAAGGGAAGGAGCTACTAGCAACTAACCTCATCGTCCGAAACTCAGCAGAAAGGTCGGAGAAATTGTTGCAAAGGCCAGGAGCCCGGGGATTCTGTCTGCCCACCAAAGACAGATGAAAACCCAAGTTGTGTGATGCAGCTTTAAAGGGGCTGGTGATTGACAGAATGTGTAGCAGTGGATGGGGTGGAGCCGCTGGGTGGGGTCTGGGACCGGCAGCTGGGAGAAACCAAAAGGAAGAAAAAAGAAAACCATTGCCCCTGATATCGTTAATATCGGGCGGGGGAAGCTAACTAGAAAGGGAGGAAAAGGAGGGTTTTAGAGCTCACCTCCAATTCTACCCACGGTCATCTTCCTCTAACCTTTCTGTCTCCTTTTGAGATAATTAAAATCGAGTATACACCGCCCCTAGTCGGTGCCCATTCCCTCTAACTACTGACCTAGGTTTGTAGTACGAGGGAGTAAGGACCCCGACTCTATCAGCTCAACCCCAGCCCCGCCCAGTCCATTGGCCCTGGCCCTGGGCTAGGAGGAGAGGATGCCTCCGGAGGCGCAGAATCCGAAAGTAAGTCCCTTTCATTTTGCCTACTCCCCCTCTCCCCTTCTCCTTTCTTTTGCTCCCCTCACTGGGGTCTTCACAGGACAGCTAAGGAGCCACCTTATAGAAGGAGACTCTTTCAGGGAGGATCCGGAGGGTGGAGCAGGGTGGGGTAAGAAAGGGAGGGAAGGGGAGGAGGGGTGGCTCTTAGGGATCTAGAGGAGCTGCTATCCACGGGATAGGCACGATCAGAGTTTGATGTTTGTATGGTTAGAGCCTCGGTTTCCCTTCACGTCATTAGATCCTCGACTTACCCCCTCCAGGCGTTCTTTCTTTTTGTCACACTCCAGCATCCTTATCAGGTTGCTTGAAGCCTCTAGCTGTGAGTTGGGAGGGCTCCATCTTGCCTGGCTTCTTAAAGGGACAGTGCACTACTTCAACGGAGGGAAATCTGTACTGGAAATTTAGTATTGAGAAGAATGGCAGTGACTCGCCTTACTATACCACTACAAATATTGCAGGGGATTTGTATGGAGAGGACAGCTTTTTCTCCCTCATACCAGCCTCCAAACTTGGTTCTAATATCCAGTTTATTCTTAGGATTTGCACCCTGAGCAATGTTGTCAAGTTGCACATTAACTGCAGCCATTTGGCAGTTTAACTAAAAGCTAACATTTCTTTTGCCTGAGATGTTCCATGGCAGAGTAGACGACTGGAAAAACTTCATTAATTTTACAAGTATTTACTGAACACCAGATTTATTGCCTGTGGCTGATCTTAACTGCATATGTCAAGACTATGTAGAGTGGTGTCACTGATTCCTTTCTTAATAGATTGGTAGCCAGGTTTCTTCCTAGAATATATAGATGAATGTTGAATGTGATTTTCAACATTTAACAAACATCTGTCACATGAAAGCTTCAATGGTTCATGTTTATTGTCTTTCCTTTAGTGCCAGTGATCCACATGCCCAAGCGCAGGTGACTGGGAGATGCACCTGGAAGAGATAGGAACTCAAATCAAAATGGAATGCAAAAGGAGAGGGGCAGGATGCTTCAATAAGGAAGCCAAGCCCACTTTGGCTGAGCTGCCATTCTTATGCCCATGTCCAGTCAGGCTTATTGTGTTGGGGAGGAAAGCTTCACTATCTGTGTTCTGATGTTAAATATAAGAACTGGTGTGGCAGAGACTTGTTAAAAGGCCTGAAATGGACCAGTGATATCTTCCATGTTTATCAATCTCATGTTTCTGCTTAGGGAGGGTGGCAGGACTGTATGGAACCTAATGATACCCCTCAGGTTAAAGAGATAAAAACATGTTGTTTGAAGTTTTGGGGCTAGTATTTCACTCTGAAAGTTTCTACTTGGTCAATGGAATGCCACAGCTCCCAG
Organism: Craseonycteris thonglongyai; assembly: GCA_004027555.1. Classification (NCBI taxonomy): domain Eukaryota; kingdom Metazoa; phylum Chordata; class Mammalia; order Chiroptera; family Craseonycteridae; genus Craseonycteris; species Craseonycteris thonglongyai. The sequence continues at coordinate 4,765 of PVKE010039092.1, forward strand.
TGCTCTGCAATTTACAAGTTCAGCTGTCTCTGGTATTAAATGCAATTCACAGAACCACTCCCTTTAATGTGCTGGATTTCATTGCATCCCCACTACCAATCCCATCAAGGGCATGTGTTACTTCTAGGTTTCTAGGCAACATGTAGCTGAATTATCTTCCTCCATCCCCTCTCTCCTCAACTAGTTTTCCAAACCACAAAATGACCTGTTCTTTTTTTTTAAAATTAAATTAAATTAAATTTATTTTTTTATTGTTTTTGACAGAGAGAGAGAGACAGAGACAGAGAAAGAGACAGAGAGAAGGGGGAGGACCCAGAACCGTCTCCATAGTTGTACATCATTGGTTTTTCCACATAGTTTCATTCCACAGGTGGGCGCAAGGCTGCACAGGGCAGGAACTGGGCCTGGGTCTCATCCCAGTGAGAACTGAACTGGGGGCACTCCCCAATTCAGCATATGGGTCCTTACAAGCCAGGGCCCGGACTCAATCCTCGGTCTCCGGGCCTGCAAAGTGAGCATTTAACCCACTGAGCCATCCCAGCTTCCCGAAAATGACCTATTCTTTTTTTTATTGTTAAATTTAATGGGGTGACATTGGTTGGTAACAATTAGATAGTTTCCCAATGTACAACTCCAGATCACATCACCCATGCATCACATTATGTGCCCAGCTCCCAGAATCAGGTCCCCCTCCACCACCATAAATGACCTATTCTTAATGGCCATATCATCGAGTCCACTGGATTCAAATAAAAAAGAAAGCCTCACTTAGGGTTCTTTCTTCCTAAAGTCACTGGCCTATGTGCTCCTAAAAAGAAAGGATAAGGGAAGCCGGGATGGCTGAGTGGGTTAAGCGCTCACTTTGCAGTGCTGGGGACCGGGAATCGAGTCCCTGCCTCGGTCAGTGCAGAACCACATGCTGAGCTGGGAGCTGCCCCAGTTCAGCTCTGTCTCTGTCTCTCTCTCTATCTCTGTCAAAAATAAATAAATAAATAAATAAATAAAAATATATAAAATATATGTGAAAAAAAAAAAGAAAGGATACATGAATTGAACTGGTACTTCCCTGGTTACTTTTGTCAATGGGAGTACAGTCTTGTCACAGAGCCAAGAACTACTTGTATATGTCACACCCACTGAACTCAGCTATCTACATCTTTGCATGGGGGTGGGGTGGTGTTCGGAAGGAACTATGTACTGGTTCCATAGCCATCCTTCTACATCTGGTATGCATGGAATATGTTAGAGCAGGGGTATCCAATCTTTTGGCTGCCCTGGGCCACATTGGAAGAATTGTCTTAAGCCGTACATAAAATACACTAACACTAATGACAGCTGATGAGCTAAACCTGCCTGCCCCCCCCCCCCCACAAATTCGTAATGTTTTAAGAGTTTAACATTTTGTTTTGGCCCACATTCAAAGCTGTCCTGGGCTGCTTGCAGCCCATAGGCTGCTGGTTGGACAAGTTTGTGTTGGAGACTACTATGCTTCCATTTTAACATTTGATTGTCCCTTTGTGTTCATGTTGTTTTGTTTTTCTTTGGGAGAGTTTCTAGTTGCAGGATAATAGAAACTAGGCAGTTTTTAGCTGTCATAAAATACCATTGCTGAAATATGGTTACTTTCTTCCCAGGACAATGAAAGGTTTGTGAACCCACTAGCAAATATCACAGGCAAACAATATAAATCCTCCAAGGTATTCAAGAGGCTTCCTCAGAGCAACTTAAATTGTTTGGTTGGTGTCATTCTTTCTGCTTCCTGGGATTTCAGAGATTTTCTTTTTACACAAAAGCAAATAGGTTTCATGGAGGATAATTGCAGGAAGGACATTGTAGTTTTCTAGAAGTTTTCACCCCGCATTACCTCTTCTCAAATGCCTGTATCTGGTGGACTAGGCTGTTCTTGCCCAGACTAGAACAGCTTGTCTACCTGACTAGAACAGCTTGTCTAGTTTTACTTTGGTACCATTTACTTTGGTCTGAGTTCCTTCCTAGGTGCTGCCAAGCCTTCAAATGTAGGAAGCTGTGATAGACAAAGGTATCTACATGAACGTATACTGTGTTCTGATATTAATTAATTAATTAATTAATTCAACAAATACTGAGAATACATTCTGTGCTATCACCACACAAGACTGGGAAATTTTAGCAGTGAACAATACAAAACCCCTGCCCCATTGAAGATTATATTCTAACGAGGGTGTATTGATGAAGGGGAAAGCCAATAAAAAATAAAGGTATTTATTTGTTGGGTGGGGACAAGGTGGGAGAAAAAACATAAGGCAAGTGTGATTGAGGATATCTATTTGATATAGAGCAGTTAAGGATAATTTCTCTGATATGGTGATTTTTAACCCCTTGACATATGAATTAAATGAAATTCTATGTGAGAAAAAAATGCTATTTATTTTTCAACTTAACATTTGCAGGTGCAATATCCAGTATTGGATTCACATAGCTTGTAAACTTAAATTCCAGATCTGGCACTTGGTAGCTATAAATTGAGTGTACCCCAGTCATCCTTTGATTTTCATCAGTGACTCATCAAGCGAGACATCTTTATCCAGAGTGTATAATTGTTCAAACTTATTATTCACATAGTTGACTATACTTGGCAGTGTTCATATTGTCTTCTTTTACATACAGTTTCGTTATCCACCAAGTGAAGAAAATGTGATATAGACAAAAACTGTCTGCAAGGCATGGTGTTGGAAAATATCAGTGTCTCTAATAGTACTCTTTTTGACCAATACATATCTACTTTAAATTTTTGTACTTGAGACATTATGATACATAATGAAAGGTATGCTTTCATTTCATCACTTTTTACTGGAAACCGTGCCTCATCTTTTTTCGAATTCTGGTCCTTTATCTTTTGACTTGCATATCTACTTGTTTCTATGGTTATTATTTCAAAATAAACCATCACTTAGTTCCTGTTTCAAAATACAAAGTGGGGTAGGATTTGTTCCTAGTCTTCACAAAACTAAAGCATTTATACCAGCAATTTGGGCAAATGGTTTTATATTTAAAATATTTTGTTTTTCTTCCCAATTCCATTCTTCCTCTCTGGAATCACAATCATCACTACTTGATATAGATATAGGTCTTGCATGTTGGATAGGCCCAACTTCACTTTAATTTGAATCTTCTGTTGAATAGTCAGCTGTAATATTAATTATTTGTTGAATATCAGTCTCACTGTGGGTTATTTCACTCAAATTCCCCATTTGGCTTTCAGTGTCACTTTTGTACAAATTCAAAACAGACATCTTAAAAGGATTATTTCTATAGTTCACATTTTAACACTATACACACACACACACACATACACACATATACATATACATATACATATACATATATATATATATATATTTGCTTTATAACTGCACTCAAAGCAAATTAAATTTGCATGTTTCTCAGAGATGTCAGTGTTTACAATGGCTTAAGAAACACCTGACATATCCGAGACATCTTTGTATGTAAAGGGGTTAAGAATATATCTGAATGATGTGAAAGGGCCAGGCGTGAGAATACCTGAGGGAAGGATATTCTATACAGAAAAAAATAGAATGTGCGAAGGCTTGGCGTGTTCAAGGAATAGCAAGAAGGCAAGTATCATTGGAGTGGAAGAGAGTGGTAGGACATATGGTCAGAGACAGAGAGGGCCTGATCATATAGGATCTTGTAAAGATTTTAGCTTTTATTCTGATAGGAAGCTATTTTTTTAAAGAAAATAATAATCAACAATTTTTTTACTTAAAATCTACTCTAATAGAATGAATCTTCAGTTGTTCATCTTAACACAATCAATATGATTTATATTTTTATGCTTTAGGTACAATATTCCTTTCAAGAAAATCTTGGTAAACTCATTGCTAAATTCATGTTAACTAATATGATTTAATTTCATACTTACCATTGTTTTATAATTATCTGAAAAAGGTTTCAAACACATTTGCAACTACTTAAATTAAAAGTCTTTTCAACATACTTTGATAAAAATTACATTAAATTTATTAGCAATAGAAGAATATCCAGCCTTTCTAAGAAAACATCATGAGATTTTATAGCACTGTTTTCCTCTATCATGGCATTGTGAAAATTATTCACTTGGAAATTGTTATTAACTTGCAGTCTTGATAGCACAGTTGATTTCTTCTAAGCTATTCACTATTTTCCCCAAGTCCTTCCCATTAGGGAAGTGTGTTTCATGTATTGTTTCAGTTAATACTTACAATAATCCTGTGAGGTAGGTAAATATTATCATCTCCATTTTATAGACAAGAAAACTGAAGCACAGAAAAGAAATTTATCCAGGGTCATGTATCAAGTAAGTGGAAGAGGATCCATTCTCTTGTATACCTCCTAAGTTATTCCATCAGCTTCCTTCTCTCCTATCTTCAACTTCTTTTTCTTTGGTTCTCCCACCCATCTAACCATCCCCACTTAATGTAGCTAACATTTATCAAAGACCTACTCTGTGCCAAGCCCTCTATTGAACACTTTACATGTATAATTTCATATAATGCTCACAATAATTCCATGAAGTAAATACTATTATTTTCTCTGTTTTTCACTAGGGAAATTGGGGCACAGAAAAATCAAGCAACTTGTTCAATTTTGCACAGTTAGTAAGTGGCAGAGCTCAGATTTGAGCCCGAGTCTACAAAGTCTGTACCTTGAATGATATGCTAAACTGCTTAATGTTCAACTTGGAAATACGTTGTTTCCCTGATCAAAATCAATCTTTCTTTAACACTCATGTGAATTACCACCCCACTTTTTTTCACTTTCTATTTAAATCATTAATGAAACTGTTTTTGCAAAGTTGCCTAAAGATCTTCTAAAATCATATCTAGTGTTCTCTCTTTAGGTCTTCAACATACTTGACTTTCTACTACATTTGAGTCTGTTATACATTCCTGCCTTCTTTAAAACCTTCCCTTCCATGTCTTACATGACAGTACACTATCTTGAATTTACACCTACCTCTCTGACTGCTCTTTTCATTTTCTCTTGCCACTCTATAATCCTTATTTGAGCTATCTCATCCACTTAAGAATTTCCACTGCCATTTAAATGCCTATCTATATGACAGATCTACATCTCCAAGCTGAATGCTTTTCCTGAGCCTGGACCCACCCATTCATTCATCTGCTAATTACGCATCTTAATTTGACTTATCACACTTAATATGTCTAAAACTGAATTCATCATCAAACCTTCCACTCCCATTTTGATTCCTGACCAACAGTTACATAACCAACCAAGCTTAGAGTCATCTATGACTCTTCTCCTTCCCTTCCAGATTTTGCTTCTTGAACCTTTGTTTCCTCTCTATCCCTACTTATAATGTCTTTGCTTAAACTTTCATCATGTCTCACCTGGCCTGTTAAGATAGTTCCTTCACTGTTGCTTTATCTGCCTCCAATCTTTATGACCCTTGTTTTGTGTTGAATTATGTCCCTCAAAATATGTTGGAGTCCTAATTCCTGATAACACAGAATGTGAATGTATGTGAAGACATGGTGTTTAAGAAGGTAATTAAGTTTAAATGAGGTCATTAGGACCGACCTAATCCAATGTGACTGGTAGCCTTATAAAAAGGGAAAACATGAACACAATGACAGAGTCATATAGAGGGAAAATGATATAATGAGACATAGGGAGAAGATAGCTGTCTGCAAACTAAGGAGAGAGGCCTAGACTAAATTCTTCCCGTACAGCCCTCAGAAGGAACCAACCCAGCTGACAACTTGATTTTAGACTTCTAGCCTTCAGATCTGTAAAACAATAAATTTCTGTTGTTTAGGCCACCCAGTTTTTAGTACTTTGTTGAATACATGTCTTTATCTTGCTAGTCCTATGATAAGAACCCTTGAAAGACTCCACATCACTCACAGGATTAAATCCCTACATTTTAGTAAGACACTTCATAATTTGTCCTCAACCTACATTTCATGTTTGTCGCTTGTAACTTTTCCTCATCACGGGTGCTACATTAAACTACCTGCTACTGCTTGAACATGCCATGGACTTTCATAAATGCCATGTCTTTATTCATGCAATCAGAACTTCCAGAAGTGTCCTTCTCCTTCTTATAACATGTACTACCCCATCTCCACCTTTCCTTCTCTGTCATTCTCTTTTTGCTAAGCTCCTATGCACATCACAATATCCAATTCAAGTGTCATTTTCTCTGTGAAGCCTAGTTGCATCTTGAAGTATAGGTAGGATTTGGATAGCTGAAGTGGATCTGAAAGGATATTTTAAGAAGGAAGAACCGTATAACCAAAGACAGGTAAGGAACACTAACATAATGTGGGCTAGAGGGGAATGGAGCAGGGTTAGGGAAGGTGTGAGGTTAGAGAACTCTTTGTTTTGGGTGCTAATATATGTGATGCAAAAGTAGTTGCTAGAGAAGGAGCAAGGTTAATATTCTGCCTCCATAGTGACTCAGGGAAACAGGTAAGTCTCAAAGAATGTTATTATTGAACAAATGTCACCTGATACTGACATAGGTTTGTTTTGTTCCTTGGAAAGTTGTTTTTCAAATAGCTCCCTGAGCTGGGGGTCGGGGGGGGGGGGGCGCACTTCTGCTGGTCAGTGATGGCATTGTTGCAGAGCAGAAAACATTTTAAGGAGTTTAGATTGATTTTCTGTTATGTTAGAATGTGATCTGCAGCTTTGACTTATTTAAACCTGGCTATATTTGTATATTAACCACTCCAACTTATATAAGGCAGATAGTATTGAAAGGGGGAAGCAACATTTATTCATTCATTCATCTGATTGTATCCTTTATTATACATACACTGAGAGCCTTCTGATTGGCCAGCTCTGTGCTACAGGCTGAGAATACAAAAATATAAGACCTCAACCTTGCATTGGAGCTTAGCGGTATACAGACAGAGTTCTAGCTAACATCTAGTATTTAATATTTGTTAATAACTTACTGTATGCCAGGGACCATGCTAAGCGCTTTCTTTGCATATTCCTCATTTAAATTCACAGGTAGGTTATACCAATTTTTTACGTTGTTAAATTTATTCAGGTGACATTGATAACAATTTACATCGTTGCAGGTGTACAATTCTACATTGCATTGTCTATACATTGCATTATGTGCTCACCACCCAGAGTCAGTTCTCTTTTCATCACCCTATATTTGATGCTCCCTCTATACTTTCCCCCCACCCCCTGCTCTCCCACCCACCTTCCCCCTTACCCTCAGGTAACCACCAAATTCTTGACTGTGTCCATGAGTTTTTGTTTTTTTGTTACTTTTCAGTTTTATATTCCATCTATGAGTGAGGTCATATGTTTCTTGGTTCTTTCAGTCTGACTTATTTTGCTTATTTTAATAAGATGGTTTCAAGGTCCATCCATGTTGTCACAAATGGCTGTATTTCATATTTTCTTATTGCTGAGTAGTAATCCATTGTGTAAATGTACCACAACTTCTTTATCCAGTTATCTATCAAAGGACATTGGTTGTTTCCATGACATGGCCACTATGAACAGTGCTGCGATGAACATTGGGAAACATATATCTTTGCGAATTAAGGGTTTCAAGTTTTGTGGGTAGATACTCAGAAGAGGGATTGCTGGGTCATATGGCAATTCCATTCCTAATTTTTTGAGGAATCTCCATACAGCCTTCCATAGTGGTTATACCAGTTTACATTCCCACCATCAGTGCATGAGGATTCCTTTTTCTCCACAGCCTCTCCAGCACTTGTTATTCCTTGTCTTGTTGATTATAGCCATTCTAAGAGGTATGAAGTGGTATCTCATTGTGGTTTTAACTTGCATTTCCCTAATTGCTAGTGACGTTGAGCATTGGCAATCCCTCTTCTGGGTATCTACCAAAAAAAAATGAGAACCAGGGGAAGCCGGGATGGCTCAGTGGGTTAGGTGCTCACTTTGCAGCCCCGGGGACTGAGGATCGAATCCCAGCCCCAGCCCTGCTGGCCCATATGCTGAACTGGGGAGTGCCCCCAGTTCAGTTCTCACTGGGGCGAGACCCTGGCCAAGTTCCTGCCCTGTGCAGCCCCACTCCCACCTGTGGAATGAAACTATGTGGAAAAACCAATGATGTGCAACTATGGAGACTGTTCTGGGTCCTCCCACTTCTCTCTGTCTCTGTATCTCTCTCTCTGTCAAAAACAATAAATAAATCTTAAAAGACAAACAAACAAACAAAAAACTTGAGAACCTTAATTCGCAAAGATATATGTACCCCAGTGTTTATCGCAACACTGTTCATGGTGGCCTAGTTGGGGAAACAACCAAAGTGTCCTTTGATAGATGACTGGCTAAAGAAGTTGTGGTACATTTACACAATGGAATACTACTCAGTGATAAGAAAAGATGAAATACAGCCATTTGTAACAACATGGATGGACCTTGAAACCATCTTGTTAATTGAAATATGCCAGACTGAGAGAATCAAAAAACATATGACCTCACTTATAGGTGGCATATAAAACTGAAATTAACAAAGAAACAAAAACTCATGGACACAGTCAATTGTTTAGTGGTTGCCTGGAGGTTGAGGTGAGGGTGGGTGGGATAATGGGGTATGGGGGAGTATGGAGGAGGCATCTGTTATATGGTGATAGAAAGAGAGCTGACTCTGGGTGATGAGCACATAATGAAGTGCATAAATGATGACGATGTAGTGTAGAATTGTACACCTAGAGCCTATGTAATTTTTATTAATCAATGTCACCCCAATAAATTTCACAATAAAAGAGAAAGAAAAAAAATAAAAATTAACCTGAAAAGTAAACAAAATAAACCAGTAATAAAAGCTGTATATGATAAACGCACAGCTAAAATTATACTCAATGGTGAAAAACTGAAAACTTTTTCTCTAAGTTAAGGAATAACAAAAGGCTACCCACACTTCACACTTTTATTCAACATAATGAAAATCCTTGCGACAGAAATCAGATAATAATATGAAAGAAAAGGTATCCAAATTGGCAGCTAAGGGATAAAATTATAACTTTGTATATGACATGTTTTTATATATGGAAATCCCTAAATACGCCACCAAAAAAACTCTCCAATAAAGGAGTTCACTTAAGTTGCAGGATACACAATTAGTATACAAGAATTTGCGGTATTCCTATACACCAGTGGTTCCCAACCTTTATCCACTTGTATACCTTTTTTTTTTTTAAAGATTTGCAGAGACAGAGACAGAGAGAAGGGAGAGGACCCAGAATAGTCTCCATAGTTGCACATCATTGGTTTTTCCACATAGTTTCATTTCACAGGTGGGCGCGTGGCTGCACAGGGCAGGGACTGGGCCGGGGTCTCACCCCGATGAGAACTGAACTGGGGACACTCCCCAGTTCAGCATATGGGTCCACTTGGGCCGGGACCAGGATTTGATCCTCAATCCCCAGGGCTGCAAAGTGAGTGCTTAACCCACTGATCCATCCCGGCTTCCCCTGTGTACCTCTTTTAAACACATTTCTATAAATTGTACTCCTTGTTTTTAAAACAGCTGTTTTTATTATGAATATTGATACATTTGCTCAGTGCCTATCTTAATTTAAATAGTGGAAATGAGGCTATAAGTTAGAAAAAAAAATTACCACACTGGAAGTACAATATTTGTAACAGTTAAATATTGATAGTGATGATTAAGTAGTTAACAAGCTTTTAATTTATTATTAATAGTAATATTCATTTGTGTTCTTTGAAAAGTCTATAACAATTGTTATGCATATCACTAGTCAATTGAAATATTGTTAATGAGATCATTGAGCTTGCTTTGATGTACTTAGTTTTTTGAAGTGAGGATCAAAAGATGCAAGATACAGCCTCAAGTCTGGACTTGCATTTAGCTTGTTGCAGTACTTATTTTTCATGAAAGTATAAGAAGAAAAAGCTCTTGTCAATAGTTCAGCATTAGTAAATGGCAAGAGGTATTTGAATGCCTTCTCACTGAGCTGTTCATATTCCTCACTGACATCTATCCAGAAGGTAAAAAGATGCTTTCTGTTAAAATCAGAACTTAAAGAAGAATTGGGTGAAAGTTCTATTAACTGCTATTTTTTATGATTGACAGTTTAGCTTCTTGAAGAATTCTTTTTCTTTTTTTAAAGTTATTTTTATTTTTTATTTTTATTGTTAAATTTAATGGGGTGACATTGGTTGGTAACAATTAGATAGTTTCCGGATGTACAAGTCCACATCACATCACCCATGCATCGCATTATGTACCCACCTCCCAGAATCAGCTCCCCTTCCATCACCATATATCTGGTACCCACTCCCATCTCCCCCAACAACTCTCCCTTCCCCCTCCTTCCCCCTCTCCAGGTAACCACCAAACTATTGAGTGTGTCCATAATGCTGGTGCCCTCTCTCTCCTCCC
>PVKE010039093.1:0-15166 GCA_004027555.1 Craseonycteris thonglongyai
AGAGAGAGAACTGAACTGGGCGAACTCCCCAGTTCAGCATATGGGTCCACATGGGCCGGGCCAGGACTCGATCTTTGGTCCCCGGCGCTGCAAAATGAATGCTTAACCCACTGAGCCATCCCGGCTACCCCTACTGTGTACTTTTTATCTTTTTGTCCTCTTTACATTAGAATGCTCGGTCCCTCAAGTTTTTTTTTCTGTTCATCCTCAGTCTTTGATGAAAACACAACCCTAGATATCAATTATATGAAGATGATATACCCTATTATTGATATTATAGGACATTCTAATTTCTTTTCCCAATTAATCATATTAAGAGCAGCTGTGGAAGTCCTATTAAACTGTAAGATTTTATCTTTCTACTCAAAACACTTCTGTTGGCTTCCCATCTCACTCAGGATAAATATCCTTACAAAGTCCTTTGCACTTTCATTACCTGTCTAATCCTCGTTTTCTTCACCTGTACCTGTCTTCATTCTACTTTGTATTTGCTGTTGCTCTGCTTGGAAATCTCCACCAGGGACTACATGGTAACCAATCTATCCCCTTTCACTCTTTACAGAAATGTTTCCTCTGTACTGAAGCGACTTCCTCAACACTCCTTACTCCTCTTCCTATAATACATTATATATTTTATACATTTCTATTCTTTATTGTAATTTTTCTTTTTACTAAAACATAAAGATCAGGAGGGCAGGTTATTTGTTTTCTCACAGATGTATCCCCAACATCTCTATAAGTGTCTGATGATCAAATGAACAAATAGGATATATATTTAATCCAGAAATTGCTACCTAAATACATAAGATTACTCTTGAATTTTTTATTATTATTAACTGTTTTGGTTCAAGATAGACTAGATAATTACTTCTATATTTATATTAACTTGCTTTAGGTTTAGAGAGTGGCTTATGATTCTTTAGGGTGATGGAAATTATATAATTATTACGGCATTAATATTGCTAAATATTGCTAATCGTATTATGTGGTAATTTCAGAATGAAGGGATTTGAGGTAGTTCCTGTGGATGTCTACAGGGCAAAAAAAAAAAAAAAGCTCTTTATAAATTGAAGTAGAAATGTTTATAGGACATACTTAGGTGAAGTTCCTGTGTCCCAGGGGTGGCGAAACTTTGGCACGCGGAGCAATTATTTCGGCACGTGGAATTATTGTTTTTTGTTATAAAAACATCTTATGCCTCTTATAGACATAAAAATAATCGATACCTTTATCTCACTCGATGGGTTGGCACGCGAGTTGAGCGAGTATACTCTTATTTCATAAACTTTGGCACTCAGTCACCAAAAGATTTGCCACCCCTGACAGCCTTTCTAAGACCATCCTGAGAAATTCTGGCGTGTAATTTAGTTTTGATTTTTGTTATCTATGATTATAAAGCCTATGTACAAATACAAAATACACTTTAATCACACAAATTTACATTTTAATTAAAATCAGTATAATTCATTTTAACTTGACTGTTTTATTATAATATGTGTATGTGTATCTGTAGGTGTGGCAAGAATAATAGGTAGGGGTAATTTATTGTAAATGAGTGCTTTTTAGAAATATGAATGATAGCTGAAAGCTAATTTCTAATATCTGAGTAGTGATTTCTAAAGGAAAATGTACTGCTCAGACTGGTCCAAATGACTAGTAAGAAAACTGATACTTTATAAAACAATAGATTAATTTCTTCAATATTATCTAAGGTTCTATAAAACATGGATCCAAAATAAATAGCTAGTAGTAGTTTGTCACTGATAGGAGGAAGAAAGACAAAACACCATAAGACATGTCAAAAATGTTAATACATTTTTGCACCACCCAAAAGATTACCGAAAAGATGAATGGAGTTTGTTGGAACCAAGGAGTTAAGGGGTAGACTAAATGTAAAGTATTTTAACAGGGCAATGAGCACCACAACACTTAATGCTGATGAGATATATTTAGGATACTATTAGTATTTAAAGATATTTTTGTATCTGCAATCTAAAAGTAATGTTAATAAATTTATATTTTATCATTTTTGCATTATGCAAGTGTAATGAACTAGCTACTACTCCTTGCTACCTGACAGTGTTTAGGGTGAAAGTGGAAATTTGGTGAGGCTTAACAGAAGCACAAAGCTCTAATGTGTACAGCTTTCAATGAATGCTTGTGCTTGGTTAAAAGGGAAGGCAAGGTCTGTCTTTTGTTTTTGAAGGGAGAGGTATGCAAAGGTAACTGCTAATGTCTAGGGTCTTGGCTTGTTGGAAACTTATGTCACTGGGACACAGTAGATCACATAAATTATTTTCTCTCTTTTACTTCTAATATCCCTCTTTATTTAAATAGTTTAATCAAATCCTCCCCATAGTTCAGGCATCTAATTAGATACCATCTGTCACCCTCTTGCCCTTTTCTAGACTGAAATGTTCCCCTTGTCTGTGCTCCCCCAGCAACTTGGTTATTCCCGATCACTTTTCGTGCTTTTGTTTTTTGACCTGTTTTTCACCAGACTATAAACTTTCTTTTTTTTTCCTACTTAGATTTTTTTTTGTTAAATTTATTGGGGTGACATTAATTGATATCAATTGCAACTACTGTGGAAGGCAGTGTGGAGAGTCCTCAAAAAACTAGGAATGCAATTGCCATATGACCCAGCAATCCCTCTCCTGGGTATCTACCTATAAACTTTTTGAAGCACCAACTTGTTCAACGTTAGATTCTGAGAAAGAAGTATAGTACCCAGATTATTGAAGAGTGAATATCTTCCTTTTACTGTGTGTCTATCATTGGGTTAAAAATTTCACACATATTATTTCATTTGATTTTCCAATAAATTTAGAAAGAAATGATCTTATGTTCATTTTAAAAATAAGAAAACTAGACTTAAAGTGTTTGAGTGATTTGCCCACCGTCACACACAAAGAATGCTAAAACAAACACTAGGTTTCACATTGTTCAGACAGTCTTAGGACATTCTCAACCACTGTGCTTTATGCAAATGATTATTGAATAAATGATTTCACTGTGAGGGATCAGAAAGAGTTGGGACCCATAGACTATAGATCTCATTGCCATGTATCTTTAAACCTAAGGTTACCACTTCCCAAGAGTGTATTAAAGTCTTGCATTTAATGGTGAATATTGAGAAATTTCTCAGTGATGAAAGACTTCTCATTCTATTACCTGGAGCCTGGAGTGGGGCAAAGGGGATTCCTGGCAAAATTACCTAATCTCAAACATTTAGGTGAAAAATCTGTTTTCTCTTTTGGAATAAAGTTAACAGTTTCAAAGCAAGAAGGAACACAAAATTATATCTATAAGAGTTTGAACTTCATCTTCCCAAACTCTACTTCCTCAATGGATACAAAATAATGAAAGATAAAGCCAAATGAGGGCTGTCAGAAAAGTATTTAGATATGTAATATAAAAAAATACAGGCATTTATGGCTGAATTTTTTTCTGGACAGCTTTCTTGTGTAATGTTATCAAGTTTTATGTTTAATAAAAATCGAATGAAACTCTGCCAAATGGGTGAGTGGGAATCAGATGTATAATTAAAACTCCTTCTGGAATATATGCCACTTAGAAATCAAATGGCTAGCATCAGATTGGTCTTTCCAAATGTGAACTATCGCCTCATGGAAAGCTGTCAATATATTTTTTACCACAGGAATCTAGCAGAATAGATTTGTTTTAAGTAAATGTATTATTTATTTAAGAATTTAAGCACAAGTTTAGAGAAAGAGAAATATAAATAATGTATTGTAACCCATGCCTAGTACAAGTAGTGTCTCTGACTTTATGTGGATTGTATGTTGGGTTTCTTTCAGAATTAATGTGACATAAGAGTTATCCTAAGGCTTTTTTTTCTTAAACCTCTCTGAGTAGTGATTTACAATAAACGGATGGGTATAGCTATGTGATGAGTGACATTTAATATGAAAACACTGGATATTTGAGTGTGCCCTTTCATAACATCAAAGAAAAAGTAAAGAGGGAAGCATCAGTAGATATTCACAGCCAGAAGAGAACAGATGAAAATTCAACATTAATTCTAAATACCATTCCATATAGACAACTCACTTTGTTAGGAAGAGGTAAATAACATTTCAACTATAGAAAAAAAAATGTTTGTACAAACACTCCCTTCTATGCTGAAGCCCCAAACAGATTCTATTTTATAAAATTATATCTATAGTAATGAGTACAATTCATTAGATACCATTATAAAGAGCTATTCTCAAAGTCAATGTATAGAAATACAGCATTTTAAATGCCACACATATTTGTGGCATTCTCTATTCAGATTTTTTTTTTTTGAAAGAGAAGACTTGCTTGAGTGTAACAAACAGTATCATGTGGCAGTTGATTTTTTACAGTGTGGTTAAGAGCAAAAGCAGTTCCTATGGGCACTGTGAGGGGAGATGCAGTTCTATTGTTTGAAATCATATGTGAATGCTTAGAATTTTCAGTTTTTATTCATATTTAACAAAGCACATAGACAATATTTTATTTTGAATCTGGTTACTGATTGATCTTTATTGTTCACTCTTTTTCTAAGTAAAGTCAACTGTAATCTTGTACCCTGGGGAAATATATCTTGTAGCCTGCCTCAATAGTTAGTATTAATCTAAAGAAATGATAAATGAATCTCCATATTTTTATAATCTTAACAAGCGAACAATCTTAACAAGTGTATTGTTTCTTATAAGTCAGAATAAATCCAGTTCTTGTGTTTCTGGGAAACTTTCTTCCCATGTTTTCAGTGAGTGTTTCTGCCCTACACTAGTGCTCTCACTGTACTAATGGAACGAGGATGTTGCCTCCCTTTGAGTTTCAGCTGGGAGAAGGGTAATTTCTCCTGCTTCGTGACCAATGCAGGATTAATGCATGCTGAGAACGTGTGCTGTTGTTCTAGCCTTTGAGGTCAATAGTGGTTGAAGGGGTCTTAAGGCAGACATTAAAGCTCAGTTTGGACCTGAATGTCTTTGGGTGTCTTCAGGTTGATGGTTTTGTATAAGTAAAAGGTTGTCTCCTCTACTAAGCAAGGGTCACCAGTGGTGTAATGGGGGAGTTCCTGTGGCTTTACTCCCTGTCTTACCTCTGGATGAAAGAAAGATACAGAGTGTTGTTAAATGGTTGACATGTGGGCTCAGGACTTTATAAACTTCACTTCAGTCATTAACATACTTAGGGCAGACACTAAACTTTTCTCAATTAGACTTAAAACATTGAATTTCTTATAAAAGAAAATATGTATTTACATACATTTGTGATTATGTTTTGTGGTAATAACCTTCCTATTTTCTTCAGTAATGCAAATTTTTATATGGAAGTACTGTAGAATAGTACTAAGGAAGTTATCATTGCAACACTGGTTTTAGCCACAAGTGGTTTTAGAGGTGTATACTACTTTTTGTCATCAAAGGGCCATATATTTGGTTAACATTTAATAGTAAGAAAATTAACAACAGCAGTAATAAAAGCAACAGCAATGATTAGTTAGGAATTCAATACAAATTTTAGCTATAAATTGAATATCTTATTCGTTCATTTTTTAAAAAAACTGGGGTGTTTAACACAATGTTTGGAGTTGCAACACAGTTGCAAAAAAGTTAATTCTTTGACTTCTGCCAGTAAGTATTAAACTTATGAGGCATGAAATCATCTAATTCATGATAATAGGTTTTTTTATAGAGTTCTCAGTATAAAACATTTATGCTTTAAACATATGTGCCTAAATCTCACAAACAACTGGAACATTTATTTACAAAAATGCAGTCAGTCTTCCCCTTTCAGTGCTTACAAACAAAGTAATTTTTATAGAAAGATGGATGGGAATGGGCCCTAAATTTGCCCATATCTTTTGTGAAGGCTCAACAAATCAACTGAGTTAAAGCCTAGGATATATTGGATTTGCATATTTATATATTCAAACTTTTGGCAACTGCTACTTTTTTCCATCTCCATTTTATTCCAGTTTTTCTGCCTTATTTTTTTCGATTGGAATGGTATGTTTTATTTTTTGTTATCAAATGGAGAGGTACAGAATGCTTAATAAGATACAACTAAGATAAAAAATTATTTCATTTCATAGTATGAAAAGATCAATTTTAACATATCATGTTTCATGAAAGGCAGTGAAGATAAATGTGTATTGGACACTGAACTTATTCTTCATCTTATTTCCACCTTATATTTCAAACTATAGTCTGACCCATATGACACAATTCTGTGTTTGAATCTTGAAATCATATAGATTCAAAGAAATTATATCATGTTTTAGCCCACTTCATGATCTTTTAGAATGTGCTGACCAAGTATAGAAAATCATTGGCTCTCAGTTTCTTCTTTTCCTTTAGGTTTCCAAGACACATCCTTTTTACCTTCTTTTCTGTTTTTATGAATTGATAAGATCTTGCAATTTGCCTTCTAAAAATTTACCTTAGTCTGAATTACTTACTATTCAGCAATGTCTATTTATTAATGTCTGATTTTAGAGATTTATTTTGTTGTTTTTTGACAGAGAGAAAGAGAGAGAGAGAGAGAGAGAGAGAGAGAGAGAGAGAGAGAGAGAGAGAGAGAGAGAGAGAGAGAGAGAGAGAGAGAGAAGGGGGAGGGTCCAGAGCAGTGTCCATAGTTGATAGCATTAGTTTTCCATATAGTTTCACTCCACAGGTGGGTGAAGGGCTGCGCAGGACAGGAACTGGACTGGAAGCCTCCCGCATAGGTCCCAGCAAGAACTGAACTGGAGGCCCACCCCAGTTCAGCATATGGGTCCGCATGGGCTGGGTCCTGGGATTCGATTCTCGGGGTTCAAGGCTGCAAAGTGAGTACTTAACCTGCTGAGCTCTCTCAGCCTCCCCTATTGTCTCTGATTTTAGAAGTAGAAAATTTAGAAAATACAAAAAGTACAAAGACAAAATATAAAGCATTTATAATCTGAAAATCAGAGATGACCACGGTGTTTGTGTTCTCTCTCTTTTTTTGTGCACACGTACACAAAATCACTCTACCATACATATATACATACATACATACATACATACACACATACATACATACACACACATATACCTTGATCTATATTATAAAGTGTAAGTAGGGTTATTCTAATTTTTTTTAATCATCCCCTGAAAAGTATGGAATGTTTACTGTAAACCCTTCCTATACATTTGAATCATATGAGGTGTTGTAAATGAGTAAAAAAAAGTCTGCATTCAGCTTCAAAACTGATTTAATTTGTCTAATTTCATGTGTATTTCCAAAAATAATTGCAGACATTTTGACTTTTTTTCTAAACAGAGAATTGACACTACAGGGGTTCTTTTCTCCAAATCTTTGCACTTAGAAATGAGTCCATAGCTACATATAACAATATAACAATAAATTCTCAGATTAGCTCTTCCTACTTGATCTCTGACAATTCATTATATTCTTCAGATGTAGATTGGATTGGATTGTAGTTTTTAATTCTTCATTTTGTTCATGTTATAATATTATAAACCCATGATGCCATTTTCTAGATAACTGCAAAACCTCTGTTACTGAAGTAGGTGAAGTACATATATCTCTCTGGTCCTTTGATATGGTTCATGCTTTGGCCAGTAGAATGTTAGTGGATATGAGATGAACAAAAGGTTAAATATGTTTGGATTATCATGCTTTTTCCATATGCCATGAGAGGAACATGTCCACTTAGTTGTGGTGTGGTCAGCAAAATGTGCTACTTATGTCACATAGAGGATATGTGAATTCAGTCTGTAGCTGGAGCTAAGCCCAGCTTGTTCAAGCATGAAATAGAACTATTTCTGCTCACCCATTAGATGTATATTAAGGTGACCAGACGTCCCGCTTTTTAACAATTTGTCCCATGTCCCGCGGAGTTTTAAAAAAGTCCTGATTTTTGGAAAGAATGCACAACAAGCTAGGGAATGTCGAGAGATAGACCAAATTTTTAATCAAGAACCCCCTCCCCCCCCACCGGTCAATGGTGTCACGCTTTACCAATGTTAAAATTTGGTCACCTTAATCTATATGCAAAAAACAACAACAACAAAAAAACAACAAAAACAAAAACCCACCACAAGACGCATTTTATGTAAATACTAATATTTTATGGGTGTTCTTTTTTATTGTTAAATTTATTGGGATGATATTGGTTGGTAAAAATTACAGTTTCTAGGTGTACAATTCTACATTACATTGTCTATACATTGTATTATGTGCTCACCACCCAGAATCAGCTCTTTCCATTACCATATACTTGATGCCCCTTCCCTACTCCCCGCCACACCATGCCATTCTCCCTCCCACCTCCCTCTTTATTCTCAGGTAACCACTAAACTATTGACTGTGTCTTTAAGTTTTTGTTTCTTTGTTACTTTCAGTTTTATAATCCACCTATAAGTGGTAACATATGTTTCTCAATTCTTTCAGTCTGACTTGTTTCGTTCAATAAGATGGTTTCAAGGTCCATCCATATTGTCACAAATGGCTGTATTTCCTCTTATTTTTTTAAAATACAGCATCAATGTGGAAATAAAACTGACTAGTTGTCTCTTCCTCAGAGTTTTCTGCCTTGTTTGTTTATATGACCCTATATTCTTCCCCTCTTATATTTCTAACAATTCCTACTTAAGATGCTTTGCTGTCTTCTCTTAATGTCAATAAATGTAAACACTGCCTCAGAACTCCATTCTCAGCCCTTATCAATTCTTAATAAATTCTTCCTTGCTACCCTTTTTAATCCCCATTATTTCAGCTATATTAATTATTTCTCTATCAGTAGCTCAGAACTTGAACAGAGAAATTGTGAATTTTACACATGAAATACTTTCAGTCCTCAAGTTTAATCATGTAGAAACTGAATTTATTATGATGCAGGTGTATCGGTGTATTTTGTGGTCTCACACACTTGAAGAATGAGGACACAGATTCAAGGGAAAGGGTTAAGCAGCAGAGATTTTATTGAAAGGAAAGACAAAGCTCTCTAATGAGAGGGGAGCTTCCAAAATAAAATTCCCCCCAGCTAAAGCTGAAGTTTCTCCTTATATATGGATTGTCTACATGCTTAGGAGCAGTAGGGCATCTCTGCATTAATCTTTGTCTCATAGGATTTGCTTTGTTGTCTAAACTTAAAGGAGTTTTGAAATAAACTAGAAACATTTTGTGAGTTTATTCCCTTGAGTCATAAATCTGTTATGCCTGGGGAGTTGAGGAACATAGGGGCCTTGGCATTATCTCGTTCCATTCTGTACCCAGTTGTCCTGATGTTAGTGCTTATTATAATTTTTGATACAGTTACTATGACTACCAAGGCCTTCCCTGACTGCCTATCTTCATGCTAGTGATCCTGCCTCAATTACTTTCTTTCCTTAGTATGCTACTTCTCATAAATTACCCATACAGGTTAAGGCTACCAACCACATTACCAGTTCAATAAAATTAAAAAAAATTAAAAAGAGAGAGAGAGAAGGAAAATGAAAGAAAAGGGAAAAT
Source organism: Craseonycteris thonglongyai (assembly GCA_004027555.1). Taxonomy (NCBI): domain Eukaryota; kingdom Metazoa; phylum Chordata; class Mammalia; order Chiroptera; family Craseonycteridae; genus Craseonycteris; species Craseonycteris thonglongyai. The sequence goes on from PVKE010039093.1 coordinate 9,493, forward strand.
AGGGGTGAGAAGGGAAGTGGTTTGGAGAAAAGAAGAGAAAAGGGAAAAAAAAGGAAAGGAAAGATAGATTAACCTAAGCTTCTAATTTATTGAAGTTCCGTAGACTTTTGGTCACCTGACAAACTTGAAACACATCCTCATGACCCATTTTACAGTTTCCTGGATAACCTGAATTTTCACAAAATTTAGTTATTCTCTGTATTATCACTTAACTCTAAAACTAGCATTAAACTTTTTTTTTCACTTCTTTCTCTAAACTCATTTGTGTCAGGGCCTGTGTTGTCTCTGTGTTTGATTTTATAATTGCCAATACAGTGCTGACACATAGTTTCTATCCAATAAATATCCATTGAGTGAAATATGTCAGAAGGTATCAGAGACTGAATTCACAATGTGTGGACTTTTTAGAAATTGGCAGTACGACCAAGGATAAGTTACTTTGTATTTATTTTTAGTTTCCATGTTTATCAATTTGGAATGTGCTATATTATTTATTTTCAGCAAAAAGATGTTTAATGATTAACAAAGTCATTTTAAACAAAAGTGAAGTGCAAGAAATGATAATTAAGTACATTAGATTATGGAACTTGGCTCATTGTTTTATTAAAATTAGTATTCTGTCTGTCTATTGAAATCATAATGCCAAATGATGACATAATTATATTCTATTTGCCAGATGGTTAATTGTGGCAAGCAAAGATTTTCAATTATTGTAAATGATGTTGTTTTGTAGTAAAACATTTTCCAGAATTAATAAAATATTTTTAAATGATAATTTTTACCTTATAACTTTAGATACCTATCTCTGAGTTTAATACAGTTATTACAAACTTATGAAGTGAGGATAATGATTCAAAAATACTTAGGCTGCAACAACAACAAAAAACAGAAAGAAAATCAGTGCAATGTAATTTTAAACAATTTGGTTTACTTATAACATTGGGCCAAATTTTGATTCAAGGAGCAGAATAATGTGATACGGCCAATCATCTTCAAACATTGTCTTCTATGCTTTATTTCAAACAAGCCTCAAGCTCTGAGTTGGATTTAGAATGTGTCTGAATCCCAACACTTCCATCAATCTTGTGAAATTGGATTACATTTTTATAATATATAATTCAGGTACCATTTCATTATTCTAATGGATAGAATTTTATCTTTACCAAAATGCCAGGCCTTATTGAGACTTTTAAAAACCAAATAACTTAGATACTGTCCAGCCTCAGCTCAGTCCAGAGTAATCAAAAACAAAAACCATTCAAAATCATCAAATAGGTTTAAGGCAATCCAACACAATCTCTATTTCCCTTGTCATAACTAATTCTGTCTTTTATAAAAGGTAAAATCTTTCCAAAAATGAATTTGGTTTTCTGCTTTCTTTAATCCCAGAGGTTTTTGATCTACATATTGGGCTATGAAGACATACCGGTAATCTAAAGTTTCACTGATTTGTCATTTTCCATTTGCTTCATTCTTATATCTGCTATTGACTGTCATTTTGCTACTTTTGAATCAAATGTAGCAATAAAAGCAGACTTTAGAGTTTAAAATATCTGACAAATTTAACTTTAAAGGAATTCTCCATCTATCAAACTATTGTTATAATAAAAGTCAAGAGCAAACCAAAGAACAAACAAAAACAACTCAAAATTAACATATATTCACTGAATTCATATGGTGTGCAATGTACAGGGTCTTATGTAATTTTTCTTTCTGAAAAGTTTGTCTATACTTCATATTGTTATTTATTTGTTGGTCTCAGGCAAATGTATTGGCAATCAAGTCACAGCTTACAAATACTAGTGCTCCATATCATTCATTTCTAATTCATAGTATAGTTCAATAAATTAAAAAAAATTGTATTTACTATGTTGCATCCATTAAGATCCAACATTGATCACATATGCACTGTATCACAGTGTTTGCTACCAATCATCTTAATTGTAAAATGAATTTCTTAGTCACATATCTAATAATGAGTAGAAATGGCCTTCATAACCACTTCTCTATTGTTATCAATCAGTTGTTTATATAGTCACAAGGGAAAACATATCATTATTCTTTGTGAGACAGAGTAACAAACATCAAAGTTAAGTGTCCTATGAGGCAGTGGAGTCATAATCTTTACAATACACTTAATGTTTTCATTACTTATCAATTTACTTATAATTATGCTACATTCACAAAAGTTAAGCAGCTAGCAAACAGAAAATCTTTCACGGCTGTTTATGCAGCAATAAACAAATAGATGCAAATGTGCTGGATTGAATATATTGATACAAATGATTGTATAGAATGTCAGTTATTCCAGTTTATCTTTACTAATATTGCTGAAACAGATTGTGTCATATGTACTTACCTTTTATGGGTAAAGATTTTATATCCTTTTATTGTCTTTACTTTTTTAAATGGCATTCCCTGCGACTTTTTCAGTGTTTATTGTTACTACCCACTCTTTTTTTTTTCTAAAAAGTTATTCTGAGAGACATAAGATGACTACAATATAAAGTATTAGTATCATTCATGCATTAATACATTTATTCCTTATACTTAAAAACATGTGGTTGGCTCTGGGAATATAAAGATGATTAAGAACAAAGATCATGCCATTCCAATGCTTCATATCTTGTGGAGATGTACATGTAAACTCTAAATTATAGTACACAATAGTGCTCCTGAAATATCTGTAATGAAGAGAGAATAGAGACCTAGGAACATAGCCTAAATGCTATCACCCCCACTCCTTTTTAAAGAATGCATAGTTTGCATTCTATTTTAGTAGCTTTTAGACCTCTTTTACACACTCAAGACCATTAAAAAAAAACCAGTCCGAATTTGAGAGGTAAAACATAAAATGCATGACAGTATGTATCCCACTTCCTTCAGGGAAGACTGTGCAGCCTGAGACTAGAGGACCATCCCAATTCTTCTCTACCCGTGTTTGTAATGTATAATTCTTCTCAAATTGTGTAAATTGCTTAACTTTATTTTTTAATATCTACCCAAATTCTTCCTTAAGTTGGGCCATGTTTATTTTATGGTTTTATTTACCCATACAGTATAACTGAAGATACCTGCAGATGTGCTTCTTGATTGAGAAGTACTGTGGTTTAATATAATAAAAAGTATAACGTATTTAAAGACAGGATACTGGGAGTCATAGGAGAAATGTTGAAATCAAAGTAGAAAAGTTTAAAGAAAGTCATAAAAAAGAAGGATCCCAGAAGAATTGTTTAAAAATCAACACACTTATTGAACACTTTGGATCTTATAATATATTAGTGACTAAAAAAACAAATGTAGATCCTATTCTCATGAGGTTTATAATCTGTTAGGGGAAACTAGAGATAATGGCTAAGAACTTTCTCAAATTTATAAAAGACATCAAGACATTCATTCAAGACCTATAAACTCCAATAAGGAGTCATAAAAATGAATCTTCACTTAGGCAAATTATAGTAAGTCATTGAAAACAAAAACAGTAAGAAAATTTGAAACAACCAGAGGAGGGAAAAAAACCCCATGTATTCATAGAAGCAACAATTAAACTAAGAGCTGATTTAGCAATAGGAACAATGGAAAGTAGAAAACAAAGATATATCAATTATACTGTTCTGAAGTAAAATGGATGCTGACCGAAACTTCTAAATCTAATAGAAATATTCTCCAAAAATGAGGATGAAAAATGACATTCACAAATTTAAAAAAGCTGAGAAATTTTATTACTAGCAAACTCACATTTAGGCTAAATCATGGAGAATATGCTTTAGACAGGTAATCAGTCCAGATGTGTATTAGCTGGGCTGCCATAATAAAATATCATAGACATGTGACTTAAAGAACAGACATTTATTTCCCAATTCTGCAATCTAGGAAGTCAAGTACTAGCCAATTAATTTCCTGGTGAGACCTTTCTTCTGGCTTGTAACAGGTGACTTATTTCTGTGTACTTACATGGCCCTTCTTCAGTGTGTAGATGTTGAGAAGGAGCCAGCTCTCTGGTGTCTCTCCTTCCAGGGACACTAATTCTGTCATGATGACCCCACCCTCATGACCTCATCTAAGTTGAGTTGCCTCCTAAACTACCCATGTCCAAATATTAACACATTGTGCATTAAGACTTCATGGGAAAACTGGGATGGATCAGCGGGTTAATCACTCGCTTTGATGCCCTGGGGACTGAGGATCGAATCCCGGCCCCAGCCCATGCGGACCCACATGCTGAACTGGTGTGTTCCCCCAGTTCAGTTCTTGCCGGGACTGATGCAGGAGTCTCTCGGCCCAGTTCCTGCCCTGCGCAGCCCCACGCCCACCTGTGGAGTGAAAACTGTATGGAAAACTAATGCTGTCAACTATGGAGACTGCTCTGGGCCCTCCCCCTTCTCTCTGTCTCTCTCTGTCTCTGTTTCGCTCTGTCAAAAATCAATAAAATAAATCTTAAAAAAAAAAAAGACTTCAGCATATGAGTTTTGGGTGTACAAAAACCTTCAATCTATAGTAAGTTAAAAGATCAGAAATGTAGGCACAAATGAAGAATTATGAAAAACAAAAATATCTAGATATTGACCTTATAAAACAATGGTAATAATGGCCTAAGTGTTCTAAAGTATATGTAGAATTGAAATACTTGATATCAGTGGCTTAAAAGTAAGGTAAGAAATAAGTAGAATTAGTACTTCAGCAATATTTATTTGTATTGTCTGGAAAAGGTAAAAATGCCAATTAATATTAGGTTTTGATAAATAAAAAATGTATGTCCTATTCTCCAGAATTACCACTGAGGAAACAGTAATGTATAATGTTCAAGAAATAAAAAAAAAGAAATGCAATGATAAAACACTAAATTAAGAAAAAAAGGCAAGAAACAAGAGACAAAAGAATATAGAACACATAAAAAAACGACAGAAAACACACACACACACAAACCAGAGCACTTAGTAATATGGTATATTTAAACACAAATATATCAGTAATTATATTAAGTATAAAGTAATTAATTATATATAAAATACAAACATTGAGAGGCCAAATGGAAAATAATGTCATTTTTAGAAGATTATTCTAAAATATAAGGGCTGTCTGAAAAAAAAAAAGTCCAGCCATAAATGCCTCTGTTTTTCATATTACATGGCTGGCTACTTTTCAGACAGCCCTTGTATAAGAACGCAGAAAACTGAAAGTAAAATATGGAAAAAGTGATATTATTCAACATGCAAATGTTACACAAATGAAAATTGGTGTAGCTACATTAGTATCAGACCAAATAGATTTTTAAATCAAGCAAAATGCCTTTCTAGAGGCAAATAGAAAATCTTAATAATGATAAAGTTCCATTCACCTAAAAATATTTCCATTTGTTTGTACCTTGTAATGGAGCTTTAAAATATATAACACAGGGGAAGCCGGGATGGCTCAGTGGGTTAAGTGCTCACTTTGTAGCGCCGGGGACCGAGGATCGAATCCCAGCCCCGGCCAGTGCGGACCCATATGCTGAACTGGGGAGTTCCCCCAGTTCAGTTCTCTCTCTGTCTCTGTATCTCTCTCTCCCCCTCTCTCTCTGTCAAAAACAATAAAAAAAAATTTAAAAAATAATAAAATAAAATATGTAACACAAAAATTCATGGAAACATAAGGAAAAATAGGTAAAGCTATATCATAGTAGCAATTTTTTTTA
>PVKE010039094.1:0-15165 GCA_004027555.1 Craseonycteris thonglongyai
CTTCAGGTAAAGAGAGAAAGAGAGGGGTGGGGGGAGGGTGAGAGATAGAGAGAGAGAACCTCTAGGCTTTAAGGACTTTAAGAGGATAGTCTGGTGACTAAATAAAGGAAATGTCATTACAAAGTTGTATTTCATTTGAGAATACTAATCTCTAAAAGTGTGCATACAAACAATGTTATATGTAAGGAAAGAATGTACAGAAAATTAAGAAATATAATTCAATGGGTTGCTATTTCTTGTTTGCTATCAATTACCAATTATAAGTACATTAATTATGATAAAGTAGTCAGAAGACCTAGATCTTGTAGTCAGAGCTCTGTTATCAAAAAGATTTTAGAAAAACATTTTTTTTTCTTTAAGGGAAGAATCTTATTCCAGTATCTTTATCCAGTTTTACTAGCTAGTATTATATTTGTACTCAATTTTGTCATCTGTATAATGAAACTAATTTAGGGGAGTTTCATTGTTTTTAAAGTGTGGTCTCATGACCACCTACATTTGAAATGTATAGGGAATATTTCTCAAACTAATGAGTGTGGGTGGAGTCATGTGGGGAGGTTTTTAAGATGTAGATGCTAATTTCATAAATTTGAGATGAAGGCTGAAATTCTCTTCTGATAAGCTCCCAGGTAACATCCGTGCTCCTATGTTTCTATTTGACTAGCAGGGATTTTCTTGTTTTGTTTTTTTGTTTTTAAGTGTGTGTGTGCTTATGAGTGTGTATGGGAGTTTACAAAGTCAGATACATCAATCACTGGAGTTAAACCTGCAAGTCTGCATTCCCAAAAGGCAACCACATCTGAAGTTTTACAAACAGTCAAGTTTAAGAACTTCATTTAAATAAACTTAAATATCTAAGTTAAATATGAGCTAAAAAATCACATGGATCTAATCTCACCCTGTTGTTGTCCTAAGTACTCCTACTGTACAGGGCATCTGCATTTTTGAGTCTCTATGACTTGCAATCAGTTGTCAAGCTCTTTGACTCTACATTCAAAATTTACTTAGGTCTGATATTTTGCTATATGATAAGACCTTTTATACCATCCAAAGTCACAGCTTTCTTTCTCCGAAAGAAAAGCCAAAGAGCAAATTCAAACTTCATTTAGAACTCTGCTATAAATAAAATCCAATAAAATAACATCATTTCTTTTTTTCTTAGGCCGTCATTGGCTTTTCTGGAGCTACACCTTTAAATTAACTCTGAACTCTTTCCGTGCCTTCTCTTTCATAACATCTGTTTTATACAAGAAATATTTACCTAAATAAATTCTTTCTGCAGTATGTGACTCAGATTAGGTACACTACAGCCTAGTACATTAATTTCTTCCCCATAAAGAATTTCTTCCTTTTGTCATTGTTATTCAAGTGTTATTGAGCATTGCACTAAAAAAGTAACATCATGATTTTTCAAAAGCCTAACAAGAATTTTTAATTTTTGTTTCCTTTCCTTACAGTATAAGCAAGTGGAACAGTACATGTCATTCCATAAGTTACCAGCTGATATGCGTCAGAAGATACATGATTACTATGAACACAGATACCAAGGCAAAATATTTGATGAGGAAAACATTCTCAGTGAACTCAATGATCCTCTGAGAGAGGTAAGATTTATAGTTTGGGATTAGCTTGGTACGCACACAATCACAGTTCATTTTTTCTTTTCATGGGAAATCCTCAAGTCTGTATTATAACATTACTCCAAAGAAAGTATAGAATTAAATGTTAAGACATCTGTGTTTTTGCTCTTATTTTTTCTTATGTTTCCCTGTAAATACACAGGCTCTTGTTTTAAAAAATGCTAGAAAAATTTTTTTCTAATTATGATTCTCATAATTTTTATTTTTTAATTTTTTTATTAAATTTATTGGAGTGACATTGGTTAATAAAGTTACATATAGGTTTCAAAAGTGTCCAGTTCTATAAGATATCATGTATGTATTGCAATTTTCTGTATGCCTAATTATCAAAATTTCTTCTTGTGTCCTCATTGTCCTTATCTTCCCAATCTTTCAGTTTCCTATGTCATTCTTACCTGTTTCTCTACCTTGTTTTTTTATTTCTACTGTCCTCCCACATTCATGTTCCCTCTTCATCCCCTGGACTCTAATCAGAGACTGACTTGACCTGTTATGAGTAATTCATTTTTTATTACTGCATTAAAACAGTTTGTCATTTCAGTAATGGCCTATTTGCCTTTCATCTTCTGCCCATCCCACCTGAGAAGTCTTCCCTTTGCACACCAGAATGTGCAGGTCATCCCTAGACCAAAGGGCTATTTTCTTTATTGTTCATTATTTCTTATACTGCTTTGCTCTTTTGTCTTCTTTCACTACCACACTTCTCAAAATATTACTGTGTAATCAGTGCATTGTGGTTTGATCTCCATTTCTTTATCAAAACTGTTTCCTAAAAGTTATCAATGCCTGTTAGTCTTCAAAGCCTTTGTCATTTATTTCTCCTTGGTAATTTTTAAACTGTTAACAAGATGCAAATCCTAGATCTCCTTTTTGTACTTCTTTAACAATGAACCATTGCTGAGCTATAGTTTTTTCATTCTGATTTTCTGAATTTCTTCTCTTTTATTTATTTTATCTCACATTTTAATTCTGTAAATTTGAGCTTCAAATTCTTACCGTAAGGTCCATTCTCTTAAAAGCTACAGGATATCCCCACCACCATGTACATACAGTAAGCTATGTACTAAAGTCATTATCTTCCGTCAATACGTCATTTATCTTTTGAAGTTTCTCTTTCAAGTGTTAGTCATTTTCTCAAGTCATTTGGAATATAAAACTTTGGTCCCTTTTTTACTCTTTCTCTGCTCTATACATCCGTTCAATCACTAAATGCTATCATTTGGTCATGGTAATATATCTACTCCCATATCCTGGTTTGCTTTCCTGATACCATCACCCTAACCTTATTTCTTTCACTGGGACTAGACATACATAGTTGCCTTCCAGGCTTTGTTCTCTTTTCTCTAACTACCATTTAAATTTCAGTGATGCCAGGTTGATCTTTTATGGATGCAAGCTGGTTATTTCTCTGCTTTCTCTGAAACTTGCAGTCTTTATGTTACCAATTCTATTTTAAAAAGCCACCTTAGGCTCAGAGTGTAACCCTTCTGTGCTCTGACCCCTGATAAATCTCCAGCTTTCTTTTCCCTCCTGCCCTGCTTATTCCAAAGTAGCCTACAGCCAAGCTGTGCAGCTTGCTGTTTTACAAAAATCAATTATAACGTCTCACCCCTGCATCATATGTTTTCCAGAAACACCTCTGATCTTTTAGCAAAATCTAGTTCAAATAATACTACTGTATCTATACCGCCTTTGATTTTTCAGAATAGATCTGATTGCTCTTTTCTCTGTTCCCCCTGGGTACTGAGCTCATACATTTTCTGTGCTACGTATCCATTCTGTTTATTTTATCAATTTTTTTTTTCACAGTTGTTTTCTCTACCTTTGTCCTGAAAATTCCTTGAAAGGAATGGCTATTTCATTTATATTTTAAATTTTTCTTGAAATTCTTATTACATGTAGTATATATTAAATTCTCAATAAATATTTTAATTTTGACTATTATCCTTACTATTTTTAACTATTTCTAAGTTTATACATCCACTAAAAGTTAAATATAATTTTTTGTTTGTTTGGGTCTTTTTTCTGAAAAGTCTTAAGATATCAGTTAAGAGTTTTGGCAATAAAAAGAGCTATGTTATTGATTAGCTTATTTTTCTTACAAAGTTCTCAATCCAGTGTGAATGGATAATTCTTTTTTTTAGAAAACATAATTCAAACTTTTTTAATTTTTTAGAAAAGTAATATGTCATTTGTTAGTTTGTTTTCTTAATCTATCTATAGGCTTTGCTTTATCTCTTTATCTCTTGGATTACAGAATTTGTATTAAGTCCAGATCCCTTTTATTAAAGTGCAGAAGCTCAGGACACTGAACCAAGTAGAGTTCTCTAGGACCTGGAAGGATTCAAAGTAGGGGCAGGCCATAGCATGGAGACAAAGGTAATCCAAGAGACAATATCAAGGATAAAGATAGATCAAAACACAGGAGGCTACAATAAAACTAAGGATTTATTTTAAAGAAGTAGGGACAAGTGAGGATTCCAGCATAAAATGTCATTGAGGGTATACAGATAGCTGACAGAAAAAGAGCATGAAAATGAACCCTAAGAAGTTACATGTAATGGGAAACATTTCTCTGTGCTGAAAATTCTCAATGTAATATAAAATTAGGATAATAAAATTTTCTTAATCATGTGTGTGTTTATTAATTACCTTCTTTTGCTACACTCTTAATTTACTCTGATCTTCAGTAGAAAATATTCTGCTTTTCATTTTTCCCCAGAAATCAATCCACAAACATAAATCCAGTTTTCTCAGTTCCTATAACTATGCTATCTGGTTATGATCTTTTTTTTTTTTTTAATTTTAAAATTCCATAGTTTAGCATCTTTTACCTCCACTTCTGAAATGCACTCACAACTTTTCTCCCTGCCTTTGATCTCAGCTAGTTCAAATGTGTCTCATCTCATGGCTACGATATGAATTGATTATTAAACGCATTTTTGACCATGTTACTTTCCTCTTATGACTTCCTATCCCCTACAAGAAAAATTCCAAACTTCTTGACATGGCACACAAGACTCTCCATGGCATGCCTTTACCTTCATTTCTTTACACTCATACTTCATCAATAGTGCCTTGTTGATATTTCCTTGGTGAGGAGTGTGCTTTTTGCCTTTCTTCATGCTACCCTCCCTATCTTAATCATTTCTACTCATCTTACCTCCAATTTTCATTAAATACTCTTGCCAGTCTTAACCTTATTTATAGTTTATTCCTGACCACTCTGTCTCCATCACTATATTTATCTTTATTGTTTATCTCTTCAAGACTGTGACCTTCTTGAGGATAGAGACTTTCTTAATATTTTTGGATTGTTAGTGGCCAGTACATGGCAGGAACTCATTAAATATTTACTGAATGAATGGTCTTTGAGAGAATTATTATTGAAAAACAAGGTAGGAATCAAGGCTACTTAATAAAATAAGAGATCCTAGAAGTGGAAACATGAAATGATCAAACACTTAGCACCTTTAAAAAGTGAAAACAGTGTCTCCATTTGTCTGTCTGGTCTTCAGCTTTTGCTCTTCTAGCAACAGAATCAACCAAAATCCTAAATTTAATGTTATAGTGAGTTAAGACTTCATTAGAAGGGAAGAAGGAGGAGTAGAATAGGAGTATAAGAAAAAACATTGGCAAAGAGATAGTAAGTCGTCATCCAAATAAAACTTGGATCTAAAAACACCAGACATGTTTTTTGAAGAAAAGTTTAATGATAACAATGGGAAATAGATTTTTTTCCCTATTAAATTGGAGCATTATATACCTACTATACTTAAGTCATAGGAGTAGATCAAAGAGAAATATTTTATAAGTAGTAAAATACATTATTCCATCTTTCAAAAGTTGCATTCCAGTTAGATTATGGGGCATAAACTTATGCAAAGGTGTATTTTGGTCACTGTTGTGCTTCTAGTGTCTAGAAAGCACATGGAAGACATTGAATTATTGATACAATAAATGTCAAATGAGTGAAACTAGGAGATCCAGAAAGAGAAAACTGGATTATTTGATATCTATATTTTGTGACAAAAGGTAAAAATATAAGATGTACATTGTATACACAGAGACATACTACATAGAGTTGATAATTATATATACAGATTTGAGTCAACAACCATCATGTATTGTCTATAAGACTTGTAACTTAAAAGCCTTCATTGTTTGGAAGGCTGATTTTTTATGAAAGAGTTTTGCATAATTTGAGATTCTAATATATACTTAAGAACAGTGATTTCTGCCAATACAAGTCTGGGTGCTCAGGAATGTATAAAAGTAAAGAGTAGCTCAAACCTTCAGACTCTCAAAAACTTATACAAAAAAACAAATAAACAAAAAAACCTATTTCATAAAAATAGAGAAAGGTCATAAAATGCAATGTTTAGGGACATGAAAATTATTCTATATTCATCATCAGTTAAGTCTACATTATGTTTTATTTATTTTATTTCCCAGCCTTTTATTTCAATATGTTTGAATACTTTTACGTACCATATAAAAATCTTTAGTATGTAAAATGGTGGAAAGAATTTCACTTGTGTGTCCTTTGAAAGCTCTTACAAAAAAGGCTGATGTCATGCATATGCAAATTAACTCAGTTGGTAAATATTTCAAAAGTACTGCTTTATTGGAAGCATTCTCCTATTTCCATTTCTTTGGCAGAAGTTAGATGATTTATCTTTTTCATATGTTGGAGACAAATTGCTGGAATACCCTTAACTAATACAGTAGACTCTTCATTAATCAGAACTCAAGCAACCACCACTCTCAAGTAACCAACAAAAAAAAATCAAAGAAGTAGGACTACATTTATCCAGCATGGGTGCTGGATAACTGAGGGTATACTGTACCTTGCTTATTCTTGTTTTTCAAGTCTCAATACACATTCCCTCCTCAAATAGGCCTCTTTAAGAAGTTCATCAAACAATTTCCTGGCAGTCGGTCATTCTCCATCACATCAGCTTTCTTGTGTGCGTATTATTCTGTTTGTTGTCTGTGGTCCCTTTATGTTTATTTGTTACTTGTTCATTCAGGATGTAAGAATGCAAGAACTTTCTTGATTTCCACTAAAACCCTAGCCCCTAAGAGGTACATATTTAATAATTACTTGCTGGATAAATAAACAACAAAGCCATAAATAAAAATCTCACACTTCGCAAATCATCTCAAAGACTCATTGATTGTTAGAGCTTAGAGAGAGCGTTTTGTTGACCAAACAGGAGTACGTGTATGGACAAAAAGATTGATGCTGAGAACTATGAAGTACTGTGGCCACGTCACTTCATAGAATCACTTCAGATTATACTATGGACAAAGTTGTTTCTAATATATGACAAAAACTTGCTGGCATCTTTAGATTTCTCCATGATTTTATTTTAATGTAAGCACTGTAATCCAGAAGTTTTTAATATTACATGTAGCTATTTTTATTTTCTTTTTAACTTTCTCTAATTTTGTGCATTAGTTGTTTATTGCAGTGTCAGTTTGGGGGGACGAGAGATATTTCAATAGAGTAGCATTATAGAAGGTATATAAGAGTTCTGGGGAAAGCTGGGATGGCTCAGCAGGTTAAGCACTCACTTTGAAGCCCTGGGGACTGAGGATTGAATCCTGGCCCCAGCCCATGTGGACCCACATGCTGACCTTGCATGTGCCCCCAGTTCAGTTCTTGCCGGGACATATGTGAGAGGCTCCCGGCCCAGTTCCTGCCCTGCACAGCCCTGTGCCCACCTGTGGAGTGAAACTATATGGAAAACTAATGTGAATTATGGAGACTGCTCTGGGCCCTCCCCCTTCTCTCTGTCTCTCTCTGTCTCTGTTTCTCTCTGTCAAAAATCAATAAAATAAATCTTAAAAAAAAAAAAGTTTTGTCCACTCTTTATACCAGGGGTGTCCAATCTTTTGGCTTCCTTGGGCCACACTGGAAGAAGAAGAATTGTCTTAGGCCACACATATAATACATTAACACTAATGATAGCTGATGAGCTAAAAAAAAAATCACAAAAGAATTTCATGTTTTAAGAACGTTTATAAATTAGTTTCGGCCCTCCCCCCCTTCTCTCACTTTCTCTTCTCTCTCTCCAAACAATAACAAAAATAAATCTTTTTTTAAATTTGTTTTGGACCACATTCAAAGCTGTCTTCAGCTACATGCGGCCCAAAGGCCCCGGGTTGGACTATCTTGAATTATATAAAAATATCCATGAAATGCTAGAGAATACTTCATTTTTCTTATTGCTGTGCCAAGTCTGACTAAAATATTTTCAGTGGCTTATTAGACATATGTTGCTGTTTTTCCTGTCAAACCGAGTGGTTACCCACCTAGTGGTCTAGAAGATTCTGAGTGACAGATAAATTTGTGAGTTATTTTGCCTTGGACTAGGTCATACGACCAGCGCACCAGCTCCCATGGAACTGTAAGCATTCAGGGAAGTGACTGAAAAAATCATCTTTACTGTGAACTAAAATACATGGGACAGAAAGTGAAGGAACAACTATAGTTTTTTGAGATAAACTCCTAAGGTGGTGCCCAGAAAGTTGTCATTTTAAATTGCAGCTATTATTTTGTGATCTATTTATTATCTAAAATCTGTAGCCCTCACTGTGTAGTTGCTCTGTGACTGCACCTCATTAGAATTCTGAGTCTGCAAAGCTGGAACTCTGTACCCTCTAGAAAACCTGGGGGTAGCGGTAGATTGGGATCCCGGTTGTTACAATACCTGACCTGCCTCTCCCTGGAAATCCCTCCTTCTTCTTCTCCTTCCATCTATTTATAATATACTCCTGTTCTCCCCTGGCTATTCAGAAGTATTCAAACGTTTATTGTTTTGAATAGTTTTCCCTTTTATGATATTCTCAGTGCCTTTAGAATTTATTTAAATACTTTCAGAGTTCTTTTTTTTAACTAACAACAAAGACCCTACCACAGAGGGGCTCAGAGCACAGCCCTGATTCCACCTGCCTCCTTTAAATCCAGGTCCACAACTTATAGATGCATCACTTTGGGCTATTTCTTAACTTGTATGTATTTTACTTTCCTCATCTGCAAATATGAATGATGATGATACAGTAGACTCTCCATTAAATGAAACTCAGACAACCGGCACTCAATTTTGCTGGTTTCTTGAGTTCCGATTATTGGAGAGTCTACTTACATTTATCTGGCATCTACCAGTTCCCATGGGTGCCAGTTAACTGAGAGTCTACTCTAATAACTACCTCATAGAGTTGTTATAAAGATTAAATAAGCAAAAGGTATAAAAATTAGAAAAGTGCCTAGCACAAAGTAAGTACAAGTAAAATTAAATTTTAGGTATCACAATGATTCGATGAAGAGCAAGATATATTTCCAGCCCTCAAGACTCATACAGCTTAGTAAGAGACAGAAATTTAAGTAAGCAATTATATCTATGTAAGTGCTATGATAAGGTCATTCATAGAGTGTTAGGCCATATCCACAGGAATACCAAATCCAGCTTTATCATATGTCTCATTTCTTTTCGAATTTATTCAAATGATCTGCTAATAAGCTCTTCCTTCATTTTAACAGCCAGCTTTCTGGAGACAGTGTCTTAGCACTAAAACTTGGCATTGAAGTGTTAGAATCATGAGACTGACGAATGCTTTAGTGAAAGCAGGCAGTATATTTAAAACTAAAACCTAATTAGAAAACATCACTGAACTATACCAGTCTGCTTATGAGAACCTATTAGAATGTGTACAAAATAAGATCTATTTTTGACATAATCAGCTTTATACTGATTCGATTAGAGCAAAATGGCAAACTTAACAGTAGAGAAAGAGGTTAATGCCCTTCTGAGCCTGCCTCCAAAGTTCAGAACTGATCTATTTTTAAACAATGGAGTGTGAAGAGCCCTGGGCTGAAAATAGGTACAGATCATGTGTCCCAGTAGAATACAGGATGTCAGTATATTTCATTTTTACAGAACATGAATCAGGCTGAGAGTATAATACTGTCCTTCTGACCTTTAATTTGTTAAATAGGCTGTTGGAATACAGCATAGTTTGCATGCATATTCATTTAGAACAATTCTGAATCATTTTTTTGAAGTAAATACTTGTTGATATTTTAAAATTCCTTATTAAAATGTGTTTAGTTAAGATTATCTAAAACAGGTTAGAATCAACATGTTGTAAAGCTATCCAGGGAACTTATAAATTATCAGATACTACTCATGTAACGGTCGCAGTAATAGAAAGCTAGAAAAATTATGTAAGTGGCCTGGTCGTGGTCACATCACCAAGCAAAGAATTGAGTCGTCTTCTCTCTTTTGACCTAGAGATATTCTGCATGCTTAGTTCCTAGAAAATAAATAGGTAATATTTATTGATTTACTAATGTATGCAAGACTGATCCAGGTGTGGTGGGAAAGTAAGTTCTAAAATGTGGCTTCCAGTCTCAAAAAGTTCTTATAGAGACAAGTCATATATACAAGGGAAAAAATAAAAAAAATAAAAAAACTATGGAGAAAAGTTAAAATACATTACTAAAAGCACAAGAAATAAAGAAGTCACATATAGTTAGTTGCCTAAGAAATGCAGACACTACATACTAAAATTCAAAATGGATTAAAGACTTAAACACAGATCTTGACAATTGATTTTTTGGATGCAAAACCTACAACACACGCAAAAAATAATAAAAATAAGTGGTACTACATCAAAGCTTCTGTGCAGAATAAAAGAAACAAAGTGAAAAGACAACCTATGACTTGAGAGAAAATGTGTATTTGCAAACCACACATCTGATAAGGGATTAATATCCAAAATATATGTGGAAGTCAGTACAATTCAGTAGCAAGAAAACAATTAGTCCAATTAAAAAATAGAGAAAGAACCTGAACAGACATATTTTTTCCAAAGAAGATATTCAAATGGCCAGCAAGTTCATGGAAAGGTCCTAACCTACAGTAATTATTAAGGAAATGCAAATCAAAACCACAAGGAGATATCACCTCACAACTATTTGAGTGATTATTCTGAAAAAAAGCAGAAGATAATATTTGCTGGTGAGGATATAGGGAAAAGAGGATCAGGTAAACTAGAAGGAGAGTGGAGAAGATAATTTGTATTGTAATGAATAAGAGCAGGGGTATCCAAACTTTTCAGCCCGCAGGCCGCATTAAGTATCAAACAGCAGTTTGGGGGCTGACTACACACTCAAGGTCCAAATAAAAAAGAATCAAAGCATAGATGTTGTCTTTAATTATTTATTTAATATTATTTTATTCAGATAAAAAGGTCTCCACTGGCTGGATGAGAGGGCCTCGAGGCCCACATGAGGCCCATGGGCCATAATTTGGAGACCCCTGAATAAGAGGAACACTTCTGGGCCTTTTTCTTCTTTTTTTTTTCTACCATTGTTTTATTACATCCTCCCTCCCCAGTTTTTTTTAGTGGCATTGTTCATAACTAGGATTTCCAAAATTAGTCCTATACTGTATAATTCCTATATTGAGGTCCCTGGAATAGGCAAATTAATAGAGACAAAAAATAGAGCAGAAATTACCCAGGATTTAAGGGAGGGAGATAAAGGGAGCTCTTGTTTAATGGTTACAGAACTTTTGATGATAAAGCTTTAAACATAGATAGTGGTGATGATTACATATTGTGAATATACTTGTGCATTGTACACTTAAGAATAGTTAAAGCTATAAATACTGTTATGTATATTTTATGAAAATTTTCAAAATGAATCTTATAAAATAGCACCCAATCATGTATCTCTAGTCCTCATCTTCAGAGCTATTTCCATCTGCCTGCAGCTCTTGTTACCTTGATGCCC
This sequence comes from Craseonycteris thonglongyai, assembly GCA_004027555.1. NCBI lineage: Eukaryota > Metazoa > Chordata > Mammalia > Chiroptera > Craseonycteridae > Craseonycteris > Craseonycteris thonglongyai. Next base: position 11,446 of record PVKE010039094.1, read on the forward strand.
AAGATGCTTCCCAACCAATACCAAAATAAAAGCAGAGTCCTTAGAACAAAGTATCTTTTTACATTTGTTTCTCCCCAGACTGAAGAGCTCAGGCATTGTTGAAGTTTGAGGACTGTGTACCATATCTCCTCAGAGTGGCCCTAAGTAGATGGCAGATGTTGCCCCTGCCACTGCCTCACTGTTTCAGAGCCCAGGTGCTGCGTCTTGGCAGATACTCAAAAGGGGGCAGAGTCATTCTTTCTGCCACATAACCAGCATAATGTGCTCTTATAGTTTGCTGGGGCTACCATAACAAAATACAGCAGAAAGTGGTGTAAAAACAGAACTTTATTTTCTCCCAGTTCTGAAGGATGGAAGTTTAAGGTCAAAGTGTCATCAGATTTAGGTTTTTCTGAGACCCTTTTCCTTGGCTTGCAGACGGCCACCTTCTCTCTTCTTTTCGATGTGCCCACACAGCTCCAATGTCTCTTTGAGTGTCCAAATTTCTTCTTATTGTAAAAACACCAGTCAAATTGGATTAGGGCTCATTCTAACGGTTTCCTTTTCACTTACCTCTTTAAAGACCCTGCCTCCTCCAAATATGGTCACACTCTAAGGTACGGGAAGTTAGAGCTTCAGCATGTGAAGCATATGCAATGCTTCATTCAAATCTAACTGAAGTGACAGATATGCTCGTAAATGTTGAAGGCATTTTAGGATGCCTGCCTGGTTTGAAAACCTGGCCTGGTTTCCACATGTCCTTTGCACATGTACATATATTGTTATTCACAGATTATTTCTATTGCTGACCTGTTAGTGATAAAAATGAATTTGTGTGTATTATATTATAAAATTTCAAATATATATATATTTTTATCGTATTTTTCAAATCAGCTTTTTTTTAATTAAGTCTTTTAATTTACTACACTATCTGCTTGTCCTTGTTTTAATAATATTTTTTACTTGGGCATACTTCTGGACACTGGTTTGCTGTATTTTCTGTAGTTGACAGTGTACATCAATCTGTTTTTATCAGTCTAAATAGACTTAACTCCTAATCTGCATGTCCCTCTTGCACCTTGCTTGTAGTTCCAAAGCAGCTGGAGCCACCTGCTGTGGGAACTTACATGGGCCTGGGATACCACAGAGTAGGGCAGAAACACAATCCACAACACTCTCATTGTCAAATACAGTTCCTTGATTTAACTGGTTTGGCCTTTTTCTACCTCTTTTTGTTTCCTTTAAAATCAAATTTAAATGAACACTAAGAGAATTTTATGTCATTTGCTGTCATCCTTCATAGTACCTAATGGAACAATATGTTCCTGTATTCCAGGAAGACAAATCAGTGGGACTATGCTAAAGCTAAATTAATGTCAAACTTCATTTGCATTCCCATTGTAGGGTTTAAGTGTGATTTAATAACTCAAAATCAAATTAGATGCATATGAAAACTACAGGAAACATGAAAAATTGTTGAATCTCTGCATCTCAAAATTCATCTTGTTCTGATCTGTCCTTTATAAGCAGGCATATTTCATTTAGGCCACTTAGTCATAATTGTCCATTTGTATATGCAGAGATTTTAGGCTAATTACCTTTTAATTCATAATTTTAAGAGACTATTAATCTAGCAATGAATGATATAGCTGAATTTCAAAGTGAGTAGTAAAAATGCTGAAAGTTGCCAATATTTAAGAGGTCACTGCACACTATTTCCCCTTATTGCAATTGAATTTATTGCTAGATTAAGGCAAGATGGAATATTTTGTGTCTATTAAAAAGAAAGGCATTGAGGTCCATGTCTCATAATGGCAAATATTTTATGTTACAAAAGAGAGGGAGAAACAAATATTGAATGTTTATTATGATTACAACTGTATTTAGATAAGAGATTATCTTAAGGGAATACATAAACATATTAAATTACTTTCACTTTTTATTGCCTTGTGTGTTTCCTTTTTAATTAAAATAATGGAATATGTATGTAATTTATTACATAATTTACCATCCAAGTCTATTATATCAATAGGGAAGCTTTATCATAAGAATCCTACATTTTATTCCTGGACTTTGGCAAAAAGGAATTTTATTGTTTATACCCTAAAAATATTTTGTCACATTCTTCCTCAGAACCCCTGCACCCACCTCAATATATTGGGGGGACATTGGTTGGTAAAAATTATATAAATTCCATATATACAATTCTACATTATATCACCTGTATATTGCATTATGTGCTCACCAGTCAGAGTCAGTTCTCTTTCCATCACCATATATTTGATGCCTCCTCCCTAGTAGTCCACCCCCTCCCCCCTTGCCCTCAGGTAACCACTAAACTATTGACTGTATTCATGAGTTTTTGTTGCTATGTTACTTTCAGTTTTACATTCCACCTATAAGTGAGGTCATATGGTTCTTGCTTTTTTTCAATCTGACTTATTTCGCTTAATTTGATGACCATATACCAAAATTAACTCAAAGTGGATTAAAGACCTCCACATAACACCGAAACAATAAACTACATAGAAGAAAACATCAGTACTAAACTTATAGACCTTGGGTTCAGAGAGGACTTTATGAACTTGACCTCAAATGCAAGGGAAGTAAAAGCAAAAATAAATGACTACAACTATATCGAACTAAAAAGCTTATGGGCAGCAAAACAAACCATCAACAAAATAAAGAGGCAACTAACTTAATGGAAGAAAATATTTGCAAACAACATCTTAGATAAGGGGCTTATATCCAAAATATGTAAAGAACTAATACAACTAAACAACAAAAAAAACAAACAATCCACTTAAACAATGGTCAGAAGACCTGAACAGACACTTCTCCCAAGAAGACAAACAAACAACTAATGGATATATGAAAGAGTGCTCAACTTCACTGGCTATTGGGGAAATGCAAATTAAAACCACAATAAGACATCACTTCACAACTGTTAGAATGGCTATCAACAAAATAAGTAATAACAAGTATTGGAGAGGCTGTGGAGAAAAGGGCACCCTCATATACTGATGGTGGAAATGTACATTGCTACAACCACTATGGAAAGCAGTATGGAGATTTCTCAATAAATTATTAATAGAATTACTATACACCATTGCAATTCTTCTTCTGGGTATCTACCCCAAAAAAATCTGAAAACATTTATCTATAAAGATATATGTACCCCTATGTTTACTGCAGGCCAAAACATGGAAACAACCAACCAATATGTCTTTTGATAGATGATTGGATAAAGAAGCTGTGTACCCATATGCAATAAAATATTACTCGGCCATTGGAAAAGATGAAATACAGCCATCCGACAACATGGATGGATATTGAGATTATTATTCTAAGTGAAATAAGTCAAATGGAAAAGTTAGGGGCCATATAACTTTACTCAGATGTGGGATAGATGTGTAAAACTGAAAGCAACAAATGAACAAGACAGACAAACAAATGAACAAAAAATTATAGACACAGACAACAGTTTAGTGGTTACCAGAAGGTAAGGGTGTGGATGGTAGAAAAGAATAAAGGGAGTCAAATATATGGTAATAGGAGAACTGACTCTGGATGGTGAACACCCAATGCAATATGTAAATTATATATTATAGGATTGTACACTGAAACATATAATTTTACTAACCATTGTCACCTGAATAAATTTAAGGAAAATTAAGAAAATATATATGTTCATACAAGTATATTTTATTAGCCTAAAACTAGAAACAACCCAAATGTCAT
>PVKE010039095.1:0-15165 GCA_004027555.1 Craseonycteris thonglongyai
GGTTAAGTAGTGATAACTTGTTTAACCTATCTAACTAGTCAGTAAAACTGCCAATTTTTCAGGCCCTGGTCTGTCCAACATTAGAGTCTATGCTCTTACTGGTTTTCTAGATGGAGAATAATCAGTTGGCCTGGGCAAAGTAAACAGTATTACATTTTCAAAGGACTTCCTCATGTCATCATTTATCATACAACGAGTTGTTTTATTATTTTCTACCCAGCCACTAAGTTCATTGTCAAGTGGTTAGTAGATAATAGTGAGAAACAATAATCTGTTATAATTTCAATCTTTGCTTATTTTCTCTTATTCTGAATGGAATCCCCAAAACAATAAAAATCCTGACTTCCACCTCCCATTCATTCTAAATACCGTATGTATTTCATAATGTGTTGCATGTTCAGACACAATGCTGAGTGCTGTGTTCCTGATGTTTGCTAGATTGCAAAGCAATCGCCCCTGACCAAAGGCTTGTGGAATTGTCTAGCTTCTGCTGCTAAACTCTCCTGCCATCCTGACTTTGTTACCATGACCAATGAGGGATTCACTCAAAACTTTATTAACACGTTAAAGTATCATCAGAGTATTTGAAACAAATAGGCAGTTTGAGGGTAACTCTGAGGAGCTCTGTGGCTTTGCAGCTACAAATTTAAAACGGAGAAGTCTATTTCTAGACCAGTGACATTACAATATGTACATCTACTAAGAACAAGTGTCAACCCTTACTATCCAGACCAGTTTGATATTAATGATTCAGAGATGGAAGAGCTACTTACAACTGACCAAGCAATGAATGTCCCACACAATGTACTTTTCTGTAGACATGATCTCAGGGAGATGGACTGAAGCCGAACTCATTCCCCAGAGGAACACTTTTATTCCTAGCATTTATTTCTCCATAGACTTTATGTTAGGATAAGTCCATTCTACTTTAGTTCTCATAAGATAGTATTATATTATCTTACATTTTTGTAGAATAATCATTTACAGAAGATATTCATTTATAATATTTAACTAAATGTAATATGCAAGACAATATGTGAGTACTTTTTTCCTTATTTTACCAAAAAGAAAATAAAGATTCTTTTGGCTGTCCATCGATTGATTGGTTCATTCATTCATTCACTCAGTATTTCAACAAATACATGAATCTGACCGAATCACTGGAGTAACACAAATTAGTCAAATGATGTTTCTTTTGTTGAGGAGCTTATAGTCAGGAAACAGCAATACATTATAACATGTGTAACACTAAAGAAGTTTTGTGGGCTTCACAGGAAGAATAAACTCTGAGAAAAGATTTGAGCCTTGGAGGATGGGTAGGACTTAAATATGAAGACATGAGTGATAGATATTGCAAGCAGAGGAAACATACATAAGCAAAGACAAACGGGAAAAAACATCCAGGGGGCATGGGAAAACTGAGTAGCTATAATTGAATGCTGGGGGAGACACCGAGGGGAATGGTGAAAAATAAGGTGCAAAGGTACACTGTAATGCTTGAGGGTATAAGAAATCTAACCAAAATAATTGGCAGGCATGGAACTCAAACCTAGGACCTTTTACTCTGAGGTTGGAGCTCTTTCTATCATGGTTCACCTATCTTCTTGGTGTTATATATATTTCAAATTTATTAACATAGCATAGCTCAATAAACTTGACCAATATTAAAAAACAACAACCCTCTACTTGTTTTAGAAGTGCAAGCATCAACAATTATGAGAATCAAGGGCATGGATTCATTCAAGACAAAAATAAAAGATCGTTGAAATTTCTAAATATTCTCTATGTTAATTATCTTTTCCATTGGGAAACTCCTTTTGAGACTATAAGCTCTGTCTTTGGAAAAAAATATCTAGCTTGAGAAGGAGAATGAATTTTATGCTTATTATGAATTCATTGTGTATAAAACCAGGTATCATTGTTGTTATATAATGGCTTATTGACAAGTATTAAAAATGCACAAATGAGTAAAGTTTTAACATTACTTTCAAATCAGCCTCACATTGAAAATAAAACCCCCAAGTTATTTATAAAAATATATCCTCTCATTCTCATCTGGGAAATAGGTCCTAATGAACAGATGATATAGCTTTGCAATTTGAATTTATGACATGCTTATTTGCCACTAGGGCAGTTAATTTTGACTGTGTAGTATTTGGTTTATATCAAGCAAATATATTTTCATTTTCCTGTTTTAAATATTATTTTCATGGTTACATTTATTTAGGGAAAATTATGTATGGTTTGCAGATAAAGAGTAGCATCAATTGAGAAAATTATGGCATTCTTAATTAAATGCTTTTGGTATGCAGTCTTCAGCACTACTAAAAGAATTCATTAATCCAACATAATATTGAATATGTTTAGCATAAAATTGCATTAAACAAACACTTGAGGCTTTGATCAATTTATTTGGAATAAAATCAGCAAAAATATTTTTTGGTTAAAAGTTTTCTTTTAAATTCACTAATTCAAAATCTTTGTTCATGGATTTAAAAACCGTATTTTACATGATTGATACCAGGGTGGACTTGATAACTGAATGGGCCGTCATTTCATTTGGGATAGAAATATTGATATGTTTCAGATGAGAATTTTTAGCAGGTTAATGAATAGTAAATTTTTCAAAAGAAAGCTTCAATATTCACATAACAGAATAATCAAGTTCTCCAACTAATAAAGAATTGGAGTAAAGTGAGGTAAGGCTATACAGAACTTGGAAAAAGTTCCACTTATGATGATCAATGTGGTTCTGATATAATATATCTTTAAAATTAGGTAATCTTTAACTTCTTTTCTCTACTCAGTCAGTATTTTAGCCCATCTGACATTATCTACTAATCATTTCTAAAATCCACATGTCTCACTCTTCTACTCATGACTGGCTCCTTCTCATTACTGAAGTCTCAGCTCAGATGTCACCTCTTCAAAAAGGTCTATTCTGATCCTTAGTTTAAAGTAATTAAATTCTCCAACCCTTACCCTACCTACCCCTTATTGCTTTCTATCTCCATCAGTTATTCTCTAATGCATGATCTCCCCATTGCATTTACTTGAGATTACTTACCTTTGTTTACCTGATTACTGTCTGTTTCCTCCCACCCCTGACCCTCCAACTAGAATGTAAGTTTTATGAAAGCAATGACTTTGTCAGCCATGATAACTGTTGAATCCCTAGCACCTAGTCTCTTTAACCTGGAATCTGGCAAGTACTTGAAATGACAACTACCTCTGGTATCCTAATTCAGATTTTTATAATATCTTGCCTGGATTATTACAAGATTTCCTAACTGGCCTCCTTGACATAACCCTCATCTTCCTCAAACCCATTTTTCTCACTATTGCTTTCTATAACACAATCTAATCATATCACTACACTACTCAAAGCTGTTCAGTGATTCCTCATTACCCAGGTAAGCACTCCAAAAGCATAGAGTGGTGACAGTATCATTTTAAGTAGTTCAAGAAAGAACGTTTTAATTTGATAGTTACCGGTAGTTTTTTATTTATTTTTATGTGAGTTCCAACAAACCATCCATAAAATAGCACATTAAGCTCATGATTTCACAGATATTACTGAAGAGAGAGATATAAAAAAAATACACTATAAATCAATTTATAGACACAGAAAAAATAATGAATGTGTCCTGAAATGAGTTTTGAATATACTGATCTAAAGGATAAAGCCCAAGTCCTTCTATCATCTAGTCTCTGCCTACCCCTCTGGCATAATATTCACTACCCCTTGCCTTGCACTTTATATCCTGGCAATATCAAACTATTTGCAGTTCTTCCCCTTCATTACACTATCGCCTCTCTGCCTTTAGGTAGGTTATCTTCTGCATCTCTGATGCCCTATGTTTGCTCTCTTCTTCCCTAATGTCACCTGATTAACTCTACTCATCCTTACAACTCAGCTCATGGATCACCAATCTCAGATTATGACTGGCTTTAGTGTCACCTTTCTCAGGCATGGTTAGGTATTCCTTCTTCTTGCTCTCTTAATATCTCATAAAAACCGTTATCTTTATACTTTCTGCACTGTAATAATTCTTTGTGTTTCTATCCTGCTAAGTGGTATGGTACATGAATTTCTGAGATCCTAGTCAATGTCTTATTTAAATTAGCATCCTTAGCTCCTATCATAGATCTAAATAGGTGTTATACTTAATTAAAATAATTGATTATTAAACTATTGAGAGAAGGGGCCATGAACCATAACATCAATAATTACTTTTTGAGTGTTTACCCACAATGCTTTGTAGTATGAGACACACAGTACTGATTCATTCATTCATTCATTCATCCATCCATCCATTCATTCAGTCAGTCAGTCAATGAATCTTTGAGTGTAGGTGCTTAAAACGAGTTTGCTGAAAAGAATAATCAAAGGCGTGCTGGGACCTGTTGGCAGGGAACAGGGATGAAAGAAGAATGTTGTGAAACAAGGATTAGGTGACAGTTGAAGGACTTAATCAAAGATGTATGTGGGAGTGGGGTTGAGGGAATAATAGCAGAACATGTATCACTGAAATTTCTAGATATCTGTCTGTTGGATGATTGAGTCAATGATCATTTATGTTCACCTGAGAACACCACAATAGGGACCAGTGCAAACAGCTGGCAGGAACCTGGTCAGAACTACTAAGACAAGTAACTTGGGATGAAGAATAAAAATTACGAACCAGGGACCCTAGTGTGAGATAACTCATTCAATAAGTAGATTGTCTTCTATAGGCCAGACACTGGGTTCAGAGATGAGTGAATTCCAGTATGAGATTGTTCTGGTCAGGTACAATGACATTAGGTGCTTGCAGTAAGAGAAGGACGCTGTTGTCCAATTTTCACAGAGCTAACCCAGGAGTTACATTTGTTTTAGGTACAATAGATGAAGGGCATGTGAACAGTATATTACTTTCAGACCACTTTGTGAGTACTTGAGGCATAACATATTAAAAACCAGGCAAGGCATTCAGTGGTTCAGGGACTGCATAGGGTTAGGTTTATAGTAAGCAGGTACATGGATCCAGTGTTACAGTGTGTGGATCTCTCTTAATGTCTGTGTCTCTATTACTTTCTTAAACCTGTACTCAAGGTGCTTCTGGCTTCTACTGCCACTAGTAGCATAAGAATTTTACAAGTGGTTGAGCAAAATATTCCTTTATGATCTTATAGTTTCATGATTGATTCCTTTTTACCAAATGTGCCCTGGGAGGTCAAAGAACTACACTAGCAAAGACAATTACTCTTTTTTTTTTTTTTGACAGAGAGCGAGAGAGAGCGAGCGTGAGAGAGAGAGACAGACAGACAGACAGACAGACAGATACAGAGACAGAAAGAGAACTGAACTGAGGGCACTCCCCAGTTCAGCATATGGGTCTGCATGGGCCGTGGCCGGGACTCGATCCCTGGTCCCTGGCACTGCAAAGTGAGCGCTTAACCCACTGAGCCATCCCGGCTTCCACACAACAATTATTCTTAATTAGCACTATGCAACCACCATTTGAAGAAAAGTGAGTAATTTCCTTTGCTTCAATAACTGGCATTCAAATTTGATCATAACAAACCTTTGGGAAGTTTGGATTATGATCATTCATAAAAAAAACCTTTAAATTTCTTCTTTCTCCAGACTATTTATGGAATGACTTTACCATGAAGCACCATAGGAAGATATACTTCAAAACATTTTTGGGGGGCAGGGGGGTAAAACTTTAATTGGAAAAAGAAATGTGTGAAGTTGCTCACACACTTCTACAATGTATTTGTTATTCCACTGATTATCATGCAGCTCTGTCATTGATGCTGATAATAACTCTGGCTTACCTTATATGTGGGCAATAATATTATGCAGTTTCTCAACTATTTATAGACTTTCCAATAAAAAATAATATAAAAAAATATTATGATGAGAAAAGGCTGTGTTCTAATTATTTGTTGCTAGGTAACAAATTATCCCCAAACCTTGCAGGCTTAAACAATAATTTTATTACTATCTCTGATGATTCTTGTTGTAGACTCGGCTCAATGACATGGTTCTCACTTGGGTTCTCTCACACATTTGTAGTCAGATGGTGGCTGGGTATGAACTCATGTCACAAGCTTCCTTAATCATCTCTGCCAGGATAATTCACTGTGCCATCTCTGGGTCTGCTTGCCTTTCTCACAGAATGGCAGCTGGTTTCCAAGAGCAAGTATATGCAGAGAACAAGGCAGAAGCTACATTGTCTTTTATGATCTGGCCTCAGTGGTCTCATAGTGCTACTTTGGCCACAGTCACAGACCCACCCAGAATTAAGAAGAGGAAACCTAGACCATTCTTCTCAATGGGAAGTTTATCAATATCACATTGTAAGAAGAACATGAGGAAGGTGATGACACAGGTCTTCTTGCAAAAAATAATTTGCCCAAGTTTACTCTCTATTTATGGTAATTCATATCCCTCCCCATTTGCAAAATACACTTATCTTCCCTGAAGAACCTAACATCTTAATCCCATTAAAACATCAACTTGAAATTCAGGGTGTCACCATCTAAATCAGGTCCAAGTGTAGATTGGACTCCTTATGTGCCATTTTTGAAGTACAGCTCCTTGAGTACCACTCTTTTCTACCTAAACACCTGTGAGCTGACTGTCCATTTATTTGCCCTTCCCCTAGAAATACTATGCGACTGGCATAGAATAACCACTATCGACACTGTCATTCAAAAAGAGGGAAAATGGAATGTGTACAATTACTGGTCCACAGAAATTCTAAAATCCAGCCAGATAGTAGCTGTTAATTTCTTGGTTAGATCTCAGTCCTATTGCACAAGAATTGTTCACTTTTTCTATTAGTTCTACTCTCTGGGCTCACAGCTCTCCCTTCTGAGTGACCCTTCACATAAGAAAACTCTTATGCCTACTTTCTGCTCATAAAAGCTTATGGGCCCCAAAGGCTCTTTACATATTGTATTCTCTCTGTCTCCTGTAGGCCAAGCTGGGGGTGCTTCCACAAGAATAATTATCTCAAAAAAATTGTCGGGATTAGGTTTATTAACTTATAACCCACTCAATTAGATAATCAATACTTCTCTTTTCTTCCTGTGAGGCTGCTATGTGACTGACTCCATGTGATGCTCTTAAGAGTCTCAAAGTCCCAATGTTTAATGGGGAGGAGTCTCAAGGCAAGACCGTAGGATCCTGGGCCTCCTTGTTTCAATGAGATACTGTTTTTGAGCTTTTTGAGAATGTAAAGGATTTTGTAATGACACTCAGTGATTCACCCTTAGACCATAGTTCCCTCATAGTGCTCCGTATTTGAACTCCTCCTAGAAGCTATTTTTAAATTTTAGATTCATTTGACATCTGAAGGGACTAAGAATAAAAACAGCCTTGTTTATTGACAAAGGCTTAAAAAAATATGTAGCAATTCATTCTTATCTCTGTCCTCTCACATTTTGTCATAGATGGATAGCAAAAAGGAATAAGGTGGTACTTTTCATATCATACCTGGAAATCTTAGTAAGGTCATCATGAGGTTCGTGTTACTGCAAGGAACACTCTTGACAGAAACCTTTCCACTATATTACAAAGGTTTCCTTTCCTCCAGTTTCTGATCACATTTCCTTTACTTTCTCTTGAACTCCCACGACCCTGTACTTAAGGTGCTTCAGGCTTCTGCTAACATTTGCCCTTTTAGAATTCCATTAGCATTCTTCTTGAAACCCTTCAATTCTCTTCTAGTTTCTGCCTGCTTCTTGGTTCAAGCACTAATGCACATGCTTTAGGAGTTTGTGATGATAGCCCTATATTTCCAAGTACTAAAACTTTTATAGTTATCTATTGCTATATAAAATTATACCTTAAAAATCCGGTTTCAGTAGGATGAGTGGATGGAGGCATTTCAAAGATTTTTTTTTTCACATGTCTTGTGGTGTTACTGGCATTCAACTAGAACTTTACTTGGGCTGTCACCTAGAATACCTGCATGTGATTTTGTCACATGACTTTTTGGGTTTCTCACAACATGGTAGGTGGGTTCTAAATGTGAAACTCCCAGTGACCCAGGAAGAATCTGTATTGCATCTTATAACCTAGCCTAGAAAGTCACTTAGTGTCATTTCTGCTATAGCCACTGGCCACACCTTATTCAAACATATGAAATGTAAGTCCCATCTCTGGATGGGAGAAATATCAATATAACCTTATGAGAAGAATATGCAGATCTTATTGTGGTCATCCAAAATACAATCTGTCACAGAACGACATAGCTAACTTGTTAAATTCATCTTCAACTTTGTATTTTTGTGACAAGAAGGAAATGATTTTCAGTGACACTGGCTCCCTATGTCAATAACACATTTTAAAAATTAAAATGAACTTGATGATGCTTTCAGGAGAATGCTAGAATTAGTTGATTAAGAAGTAAACTTTTTAAGAGGAAAACCTGTCATGGATCAAAAACAATAGGAGTACAAATAATGCCTGCTCTCGGTGCCAGAATTGCTTAGCGTGCTTTACATATTAGATCACAGTGAGCCCTTACTGGATAAACAAAGAATGAGGTTTATTAGTTCTTGATGCATATGAGAAGAGTTAGAGAAGCTTGAAGTGAATATTTAATTTCACTAGAAGGTTTGGGGCATTAAATCACCTATCTAATACTGCATATAGGGGAAGCTGGGATGGCTCAGTGGGTTAATCACTCACTTTGCAGCCCCGGGGACCGAGGATCAAGTCCTGGCCCCGGCCCATGTGTACCCATGTGATGAGCTGGGGTGTGCTTCCCAGGCGGGAGGCTCCCAGCTGGTTCTTGAGCCACGGTTCAGCCCCTGGCTTGAGGGGGTGTGCCTCCTATATGGGAGGCCCCTAGTCCAGTTCCTGCCCTGTGCGGCCCCAGCCCACTTGCGTGGAATGAAATCATGTCGAGCACTGAAGATGTACAACTGTGGAGACTCCTATGGTCCCTCCCCCTTCTCCCTATCTCTGTCTCTCTGTCTGTCAAAAACAATAAAAATAAATCTTAAAGAGATTTATTTTTGGTCCCCGGGGCTGCAAAGTGAGCGCTTAACCCACTGAGCGATCCCAGCTTCCCAATATAAAATAAATCTTAAAAAAAATAACACTGCATATAATAATGAAGTAGAGTGGAAAGAGGCTTAGAGAACAGACATAATTGAGTTAGAGTTTCAGTTCTGCCAGTTATAAATTATTATCCATAGGTAAGAAAATTAATTTTTCTGAAGTTTAGTTTTTCCATCAGTTAGGGGCTGAATTGTGTTCTCCCAAATTCATACACTGAAGACCCAACTTGCAGTACTTAAGCCCTGTGACTGTATTTGGAGTTAGGGCCTTCACTGAAGTAACAAAGTTCAAATGAGGCTGTTAGGGTGGGTCTTAATTCAATGTGACTACTGCTGTTGTAAGAAAAGGATTTGGGGCACACCTAGTGACACCAGGGTTGCACATGCACAGATCGATGAGCATGTGAAGATGCAGCAAGTGGGTTGCTATCTGTAAACCAAGGAAAGAGGCCTTAGAAGAAACAACCCCCACCAACAACTTGATCTTGAATTTCCTGCTTTCAAAACTATGAAAAAATTAATTTTTGTTGTTTAAAGCATCCAGTTTATGGTACTTTGTTATGACAACCCTAGAAAATTAATACAACATCTTTAAATGAAGATAATAATACCTACTTTATAGGGTTACTCTGATGATTGAATCAAACAATAATAAAACATCAAACGGTACTTGGCATTCTATAGGGACCAGATGAAGAAATTAATCTCTTTGTGATAAGATTATGCTATACATCCATAATTAGAAAAATAAAGTTGAAGTCTCAATAAATACTAAGACCATTTTATAGTTCTTTAGTGTTTTACTTCTTTGGTTAAGTTACATGATCTCTTTATAATTCCTTGACATTTTATTGGATAAACACTGTGACTTCTATTTGAAGTTGGCTAGTTATATCTATATTCCCCTTACTTGATGAATATTCCCTTCTCTCCTTGATGACCACCAAGGCAATTTTTAGAAGGGGTCCTTAGGTATATTCTTATATAAATGAGAACCTATAATTTTGATGTCTTAAGAAACTGGGATGTGTCTCTGTCTGAGCACCCTCCCTCCTTCATTCCTATCTACCAAGCAGTTCTTAGTAAAAGGCAAAGTCTTATTTTAAATATTGAGTCTGTCAATTTCCCGTAAGAGCACTCAATGAAAGGAAGTTCATTCCTACTTACTTTTACTATGACTTGAATCAAAAGCAAAAACAAACATAAAAACAGAATCACTGGCTTTCTTCACAGATCACATAAGAATCATAACAATATCAAAGCAATTTTTTTTAAAGATTTATTTTTATTGTTTTGACAGAGAGAGATACAGAGACAGAGACAGAGAGAAGGGGGAGGGCCTAGAACAGTCTCCATAGTTGCACATCATCGGTTTTTCCACATAGTTTTATTCCACAGGTGGGAGTGGGGCTGCACAGGGCAGGAACTGGGCCAGGGTCTCTCCCAGGTGAGAACTGAACTGGGGGCACTCCCCAGTTCATCATGTGGGTCTGCACGGGCTGGAGCCGGGATTCGATCCTTGGTCCTCGGGGCTGCAAAGTGAGCACTTAACCCACTGAGCCATCCAGGCTTCCCCTCAAAGCAATTTTGATGCCACAGAGCAAAATGGTAGCTGAGAATCCCAGGAAATAATGATTTCACTAGCAGTTGGGGTCTGAAGGAATTAAAGAATATTGTTTATCAGAGAGAAACAACAGGTAATAAAATGGAAGTGGGGGTCTAAGGAATATATATATATATATGGAACATAGGAGATAGAACCAAAGATGCATTATATCTTAGGAAAAGTTCTTCTCTTTATTGCTGAAGGCAACAGGTAATAAAGAAGATCCTTGAGTTCTCAATGGTATTTAAAAGCTTGGAAAGCAAAATTAGAACTTATGTAATCAGGATCTTGTTCAAGGTGCTAAGTGCCTTCAAATTGGTATGTGTCATTTCTTGGTGTTGGTATTGTTTGAGCTTGGCTAAAGAAGTGAGTTCTGGATCACTGTAAGACCAAATACACATTTTATAGAGTGCAGCAGACCATTGTGAAGTTTTGCCTTAGGAACTATTCCATCTAGTAGCATGCACAATGGATATTTGTCTTTTCTACATGAGATAATCTGAACATGCTTTGTGATCACTCTCAACAAATCCAATTGATTCGCAAGCATACTGATGAAAGTAATAATAATCCATAGATATAGTTTCATACTTCGTAACATAAAAGATATGCTATTCAAGTGAAAATGCCATAAATAAAGCTGTTCACTAAAGATGTATATTTTCTTCCACGGAATAGAGCGATTGTGTTGCTAGGAAGTAACTGCCTATCCATTTTCTGAGCCCCCCCCCCCCCACACACACCAGTTAAGATGGGACCAGGTCACTGAGATCTGTCCAAGAGAAGATGGGCAGAGGTGACGCACACCACATCCAGGCCTGGCCCAGGAAAATCTCTCAGTACTCTCACCCCCTTTCCCATTTGCTGCATGGATATCAACACCAGGGGGAGACTGGCAGCCACATGCTGAATATTGAATATCCAGGCACTGTCTTTGAACCCTATGTGAGCGAGAGAAAAAAACCCACTGCTCTTATGTTAAGCCACTAAAATTTTGGAGATATATGTTCTCCAACAGGTAATATTTATCTAACCAACATGGAAAGAGACATAGAAAGAAATTTTCCAAATATACTTTGTTTTCTTATGGTTTTATGCATTCTCTTCTTTCTTTATTTCCCTCTTTGAGTCTTACTTATTCTTTAAGACCCACACCAAGGTATCAGTTCTAAACATCTTTGAGACTTTCTCAAGCTGAGTTAAATATGGAATTTGTGTGGTAAACTCTAATCCTTTATGTATATGGCCATCTTCAAGTATCTAACAACCTAACTGGCATAGATTTGTTGAGTTAATATATAAGTTAATATAATAGTTATATAAATATATGAAATAAATGGAAGGGTAAATACTTTGACATAAGCACAAATGAGAAAAGTATAAGCCTTCTTGAAATTAAGGAAGTGAAAGTCTCTACCAGTTTTGGAAAATGCGATGCCCTAAATATTACCAATGTGATATTTTTCCTGCTCTATATTACCATATATTGACCTAGATTATAGCACCTAAAGTATAGCACATAGAACTTCACACAAATCCAACTCCTTCACTAGACTGTGAACTTCTTAAAGACAGAGACCATGGTCTTATTTGTGCTTCTATTTCTAGATCCCAGCATAGTGCTGGAAATAGTGTAGGTTTTCAATAGATATCTATTGACTGACATGCTGACTTGGTGACTGGCTGATTGACATAGTTTAAGAGGTAATCTCAAAGCTTTTATCAATAAGAAAAGTGAACTAGATTAGCTCTATTACAAGAGAGAAAGGCTATTGAGATATAATCTTCATACCATAAAATTCATCTGATTGAAGTGTATAATTCTATGATTTTTAGTATGTACAACCATTTCCATAAACTAATTTTAGAACATTTCTATCACCCCCCCCCCCAAAAAAAAACTTGTAGCAATTCCTCCTCATTCACTTCTTCCTATCCTCAGCCCCTGGCAAACACTAATTTAGTTTCTGTTTTAGAGATTTGTCTGTTCTGGACATCTCATACGAAACAGACTCATGCAATCTGTGACAGTTTTTAAAAATAAGTTTTATCTTTTGAAAATTGCTGATATCTTTTTCACATGCAGTGGAATATATTAAATATGTTCTTAAAATTAGCAAAAATAGAAACAGGATGGGGTTTTCCATAACTAGCTGAATTTCTTAGAAATAACATTGAAAGGATGAGCAGTTGAAATTTTAGTATAAATAATTTTAATAATTGATATTTTCTCCAAATACCACAATACTCCCTTTATCTTTGCAGACCAATTTTGCAAGACTTCATAATAAGCACTAATGTTGAGGAACACTAGTGAGTAAATAAGCAGCTATGCAGTTTGGCTGGGTCTGCTAGTGCTCACCACTCACTATAGGTCATTTTCCTGTCCTTCTAGATACAAAGTTTGACCCTTTCCCTATGTCTCCCGTAGTGAGGTGGCCATATTACGGTATTCAGTTCCGGACAATGGAGGGACAATGGAGTGTGAGCACACATTACGCAAGCACAAGTGATATGCACAACATCTGAGCTGTGATGGTTAACTTTATATGTCCACTTGACTGGGTCATGGGGTACCCAGATATTTTGTTGAGCATTATTTTAGGTGTGTCTGTTATGGGTATTTTTGGACAAGTTGAACATTTAAATCAGTAGATTGAATAAAGCAGGTTTCCCTTTCTAATGTGGGTGGGCCTCATCTAATCAGCTAAAGGCCTGACTGAATAGAACAAAAAGGCTGAATTAAGAGGGAACTCCTGTTGTCTGACTGCTCTGAGCTGGCACCTTGGTTCTTTCCTGCCTTCAGATCCAAAGTGAAATGGGCTTTTCCTGGATCTTGAGCCTGCTGGCTTTTAGACTAGAAGTATATACAAGCCATTGGTCTCCTGGTTTTATGTCTGAAAACTCTGATTCATATATGGACTCAGAAATAAACACTCCCACAGAGGATCCTTGTTTTCTTCCTCCATCTACTAAACGAATGAAGAGGATTCTAAGGAGCTAAGAGAAGGTAGGACAACAAAATAGAAGGTTGCAGTCATCCCTGAGTAAAGAATGAAGAGAGCGACCCAGTTAGCCTGCACTGTACTATAACATGAATGAGAAATAAACATATATAGTGTTGCACCCCTGAGATTTGGGGGCTTATCTGTTATAGAAGCTAACATTATTTGTACACACTGAATGATGGATTTTTAAGGAAGTGAAGATGAATCCATTCCAAGTCAAAGTGTCACTAAAAGTTACCTATCTCAGTTGAGTTAGTATGTTTTTGCTTGTGAATTTAAAAAATTACCACAAGAGGAAAATGTGAGTCATAAACTGATAGTAGAGGAGTGCTTTGCCATGGACAGCTCCTAGCTCATATGAAAGCTGTGAGTCTAACCCAAGTAAATTTTAGCTGAATTCAAGGTTACTGCCTGGAATTCAGACATGACTTATCCAGTTTCGCTTTTCTTAAGTGACAAAGAACAAACACTATCTGTAGGTGGGTAATTTCATAACAATTAGCAAGCACAAGAAAACTTTTATTATTTTTTCTAGCTATACAGATGCAGGTAATGTACCAAACTTCATTACCTTGAACAAATAAAAGCACTTCTGAAAAGTAGAAACTATTTTGTCAGAAAGCAACTTCATTAACAGAGAAGCAAAATTGTATAAAGGCAGAACAAAGGCTTTGAAATTAGTCCATCATAGCTTTAATTCATTTATTGATTAAACAAGTATTTATTGAGAACCAATTAATTAAATTGATCCATGAGAATGCAGACATTGAACTCTATTTGAACTATGAAAAATTGTGGTTTCTTATGGTTCAACCTAATCCATTCCAGATACTTGTAGGTACTAGGCATTCAGTAAGAACAAAACAGTCCCTGTTCTCATGAAGCTTATGTGTTAGTGGTGATAGAAAGAAAACAAGTCAAATGTATGTATGTCTAATAATAAGAAATGCAACAGAGAAAGAAGAGGGTAAAGGAGAATAGTAAAAAAGCAAGGGATGGGTTGCTACTTTATTGAGGTGAAGGAAAACATCTTTGATAGAGCAATATTTGAGTACAGAGCTGGAGGAAGTGAGGGGATAAACCATATGGCTACCAGAGGGAAGAAGACTTTAGACAGAGGAAATAGCAGATCTCTGGAGCATGAATATCCTTGGTATGTTCAAGAAACAGCAAGGCCAGTGTGACTGGAGAAAGTGGGCAAAGGAGAGAGTGGTGAGAGATGAGGTCAGCAAAGTAGGGCCAGCTCACGTAAGTAAGCCTCGTATTACTGTTTTGTTTTTTTTCTTTTTCTCTTTTTTTTTATTGTTAAATTTAATGGGGGTGACATTGGTTGGTAACAATTAGATAGTTTCCAGATGTACAAGTCCACATCACATCACCCATGCATCGCATTATGTGCCCACCACCCAGAATCAGCTTCCCCTCTATAACCATATATCCGGTGCCCACTCCCACCTCCCCCCACAACTCTCCCTCTCCCCTCCTCCC